>JACXGM010005496.1:0-35037 GCA_016801145.1 Umbra pygmaea | reverse complement strand
TTCTGGGAGTTGTGGTAGCTCAAGTTTAAACGGATACAGAAGCCCCCCAGTGGATGCGAAAGGAACTGAAATATACTATCGGCTTTTCTCTGATATATTGAAAAAGAACAGATGTGTATATGACATAAATCATCTATGGTAACGTTTGTAAATGGTATACTATGAAACTGATTTACTGTGGAACACTCCTTTAACAACATCCAGACACCTCAATTATTAATCATAGATAACAATTGTACGGTAACTTTTCACATGGATAATACAGACAGGATAAACAGACACATCGGGCCCTATTTTAATGATCTGAAATGTAGGTATCAAACGCGAAAAGCAAGTGACTTTGCAGGCGGATCTTGGGCACTGTTGCTATTATACCGGCGGGATGAATGACTCTTGCTCCCGATGCAAATCTAAAATGGGTTGGTCGAAAGTAGCTACATTTGTCAGAGTTATGGTTTGGACGTAACGGGCAATAAACCAATCAGAGCATCATCTAACATTCCCTTTAAGAGCAGGCGCACTTGTTCCATGGCAGATTACTATTATAACGGTGGATTGCTGTTGATTTTTCTTTTTTTCTAGAAATGTAACTAAAGAAATGTCACAAAGACATACTTTCCGATGTTTTGGGCTCACTCTCACTGAATCATGAGGTTATGAATGCATGGTGATATTTTTGTAATGTAGTCTAACATTAGACCAAGATTACTTTGTGTACCTCACTTTAGACGATGCAGCAGCTCTTCTGTCAAATAAGATCTATTTTCCCGTTCTGCTGCTGGGGCATTTGGGGTAAATGGCAACTGCACATGCATTTCAACATCACGTCTCCTTAAGTCCTCTAATATTTCCTCATTTATGTCATCAACACATCCATGATTCATGGAAATGTTGTGTAAAATACAACAAGCCATAAAGAATGCTGCGTCTTTTTGAGGACTGTACTCTAAAGTGCCTCCTGTCCTATCCGAACACCTGAAGTGCAGTATGCCAAATGTTCGTTCAATTACACTGCGTGTTTGTGTGTGTTTTAAACAGCATTTCACATACTACTGCTGGCATCATAAATGGTGTCATCAGTCTTGTATTTAACGGATAGCCGTTGTCCCCTTAACCTCCACCCATCCAAGGGGTGATTCCCCTCGATTATGGCAGGAATGGCAGAGTTTGCCAGCATAAATGAGTTGTGGGTTGAGCCAGGGTAATTCGCAAAGTTTTAAAATTGAAAATGAATGGGAGGCAAATTTCTCTAGGTGAAATTCATCTTTGAATGCTAGTGGACAATGCCCGTAATAGGGGAGGGAATCACTTAAAATCAAATCATGACCTGAAATAATAATACCAATGTAGACAAATTTCTGAAGAAAATTTTAATGAAAGAGTAGGTCAATTGTAACGGAGTAAAGAGTACCTTATTAAAAGAATATACTTAAATAAGAGTAAAGAGTACAGCCCCCAGAAAGTTCCTCTGAAACTGTACTCTTTTACTCATCACCCCTGGGTACTTAACCGTTGTCATATAACATAGGATAGCATATAAAAATATAAGGGTTTTGAGCAGAGGCTGTGAATACTTAAACATACAATATGTAGTTTTTGGCCGCCAGGGGGCTCTCAATCAAAACAATAGCAAAAGATGTACTTGGATAACGTCGGGAAATAGCGTGGGATCATGGGTTTTGTTATTGTTGTCAATGACAACCTTCCAATCTAGCGACTCCGGCAGAAATAAAATGTTCACTGACAAAGTAATGTATTGTTAAAAATATTATAACTTTATTCACGTTATGTTTGGCGGTTCCCTGGAACTTAGAGGTTCCCTGGAACTTAGAGCAACTAGCGCAGTCAAAGGTTATATGACGCCATTGACGGGCGACAAAATGAAACGTCCCGTGTCTTCGAATTATATTAGAAATTTCTCTGGATTTGAAAGTTGGTGGAAACATTTAGGATAACGTAAGTACACAACTAAGAAATATATATAATATAGGTATAGTGATGTTTGCTTATAATGCAAAGTATGTTGTACCTTTAAGTACATTTGCTTTTTTGTGTTTTTATTTTTAATAAATTTGGTAAGATTTCAAACACACGTCTTTCACATTGTCATTATAGGGTATTGTTTGTAGAATGTTGACGGATAATAATGAATTATCCGTCAACACCCTATACATTAGGGTGTAACATTACAAAATGTGGAAAAAGTGAATCGCTGTGAATACTTCCCGGATGCACTGTATACCTGTATTAATTACCCTTAATAAAGTATTTATAACTGCTATATGAACCCTTTACAGGTGTAAACTTATTATAATGTTATACCATATTCAATTGGTTTTAGGTTTGCTTAGTTAATTTGTGAATTTGATTCTCATGGGGAGTAATTATGAAAATATGTATGCACTCATTACTGTAAGTCACTCTTGATAAGAGCTTCTGCTAAATGACTAAAATGTAGTGTATATAATTTGTGAGTTAATGAGCATGTTTCAGCTGAGGCTAAAGACCACAAGCAATTTCATTTAGGACATCTTTTACTTATTAAAACCAATACCTTATTTCTTATAGGTGTGCTCTGTCTTTAAGAAACAAATGACATCAATCAGATAATATGAGAAATGCTACAACAACTAACCAAGAAAAGAAGAAAGTGTTTTGTTAATTAGCCTGAAGTGAGTGAGTCCCACATCATGGTCTCTGTGGAGATCACCCAACTCACAATAGAGTGAAGCACAATGGAGACAATTATTGGGAAATATATGAACTCAGAGCATATGAACATTTAAATAAGTTATCTATCAGACCCTGATTCACTGCATTCCAGTCACCCCAGAGGCATAATTTGAATCCTATTTGGTGCATCATACATTACCTTAATCACATATAAAAAACTAGTTATGCTGTGCACTGTAAACCCCAGAGCCCCATGCAGATATCTCCCATCGCCCTGTTCACTTTGGCTGACGACTCTTAAAATCTTCATGTGCACTCGTTTTTTATTACATATTCAGCCAGAGACTTTTAATTGCAGTTGTTAAAGTGATGCCAAAATGAGAACGGAGATAGAAAACAGTACGTAGTCAACGATTGGTTAATCTCTAACCAATCAGAGTATCATAGGCAATGTTTAGTATGTCGCTTTAACACATTTAATTCTGGCTGTTGAACACAGACCATGAACATTTTTTTCTGAAATGAAATAGGCCATAATGAATAATGGAATTATTATGCAAATTATATTTTACACTGATTTTCCTAAATAGTCGATGCTAATAATTTTCAAGTCACCAACCGTTAGAGTTTAAGTCAAATTTTATTGAACAAATTACCCAAGAAAACGGTACTTTTTATTATGCACAACAGTTTGAAAACAATTTATAGGTTTTAAAGACCTGAAAATTGTAATTTGTTGAATTTAATATATTTACTGAAATCAAAAGCTATTTCAATAAAACACATCTTAACAGGGCAAGTTAACTGTGAACATACAACCCTTTCTTTGATATCGCCTTCACAATTCTTGCATCCATTGAAGTTGTGAGTGTATGGATTTTCTACTTGTATTTCTTGGCAGGATGTCAGAATAACCTCCCAGAGCTATTGTTTCGATGCAATCTGCCTCCCACCCTCATAGATCCTTTGCTTGAGGATGGTCCAAACGTTCTCAATATGGTTGAGGTCATGGAGGATGTGGGCCACACCATGAGTTTCATGAAATATCTAATGTTTTCATACCTTTACCAAGGCATTGCACTATTTGACGCTTTTCTTCAGCAGAGAGATCCTTTTTCTTTCCCATTTTACTTGAAACCTTTGGCCGGCTTAATAATTTGGAACATCCTTCTTAAGTAGTTTTCCTTTAATTGGGCTCACCTGGCAAACTAATTATCACAGGTGTCTGAGATTGATTTTAGTCATCCAAAGAGCTCGTAGACACAATACCATCCATGAGTTGATTGAAAAACAAAATATTTAATGTTTATGACACTTAATTCCAATTGGCAAAATAATTTGTAAAACGTTGTAGTGTTACAGTGCCCTACACAATTGCTAATTGATCATAACTATGAATTGCCAAAAATGTCATAAAATAAATTGTTGTTATATATTGCCATAATTTATCTACTGTATGTATATCTTAGGAAAATGAAGCATGTCACTGTTCACCTGTTGTTAACATAGCTGTCACAAAATAAACTGTAATTTCTTTCAAGGTGATCCAATTTGTGATCACCTTCATTTGTACATCACCTAAACAATCCCAATAGGATTCAAATTGTGCCTATTGAAGGCATTGATTCGGGAGCAGGGTTACTTTTTAAATGTAATCTGTTACAGTTAACGTACTAGTTAGTCATCCACAGTTCTAATCAGTAATGTAATGTTTGGATTACCCAAACTCTAAAGTAATAATCTGATTACTTTCCATTACTTTTAGATAACTATAAAAAGCTAGTTTTTAACCAGTTGAATGGCATAGTGAGAAGTTTGTTTACATAACTTGGTTTATGACTAAATCAAAAACCAAATTCTGTGTCCCCCCAAAAATTGTTGCAATCCTGTAGGACATACACTAGCACTCCAAAATAAATTGAAAGGTCACACCAATTTATGTCAGTAAGGGTATTATGCAGTAGGTGGACTGATGGAAAGTGGTAGTGTACCAAATAAAATAAAAAAAGTACTTGGTTGAAATATGGCTTTTGACAATATCATTTACAATATTATGGAATAATATAATGTTTGACAAATGTATATAGCACATTTTGATAATTTACCTATATAAACTGCAGTTTGGGAAGCATGAACCATCTAATTCACTTAGATGTAACGTAACACAATTTACATAGTTATTTATTATGTTTGAAGCAGGGCTCTATGCCGGCCTTGTGTGCATGTGCC
The DNA here is from genome assembly GCA_016801145.1 of Umbra pygmaea. Classification (NCBI taxonomy): domain Eukaryota; kingdom Metazoa; phylum Chordata; class Actinopteri; order Esociformes; family Umbridae; genus Umbra; species Umbra pygmaea. The sequence goes on along the minus strand of JACXGM010005496.1, from coordinate 30,135 downwards.
ACATATGTGCACCTAAGCTGAAATATGTAGGCGCACACATAGACAATCTAGGCGCACCATAAAATATTGCTATTGTGGCACTGTGAATCATACTTCAGTTTTCAGATAGCGTTATACATTTTCCTGCTTCGTACAACTTTTCATAGATTAGCTGCCATACTCCTTCTTATATACACCTACCCCATCTGGCACACACACACACCCCTCTCTGAAATTGCTCCAAATATGTAAAAGGTGCCCCCCCATTCCTTATCCCTTAAATATAGTATAGATTTTTACTGATTACACAACAGATACTTTGATGTCTGTTGTGGGAAGAGCCTTTGTCAGTTCTTCCTGTTCTCTCCACACGTGTGTGTGGAGTATTAAATCTGTTTGGCAGTCACCTTATCTAGTTACATAGCATGACCCTGTAGTTTGCTACAGAAAAAAAAAACATTTCATTGTTCATTTATAAGGGCCCAGATATTTAATACTGAACTGCCTTTTCCGTTGAAGTCTGTCCATCAAGAAATGTCAATCAAATAATCTCGAGCGACATTTCCTCAAGCTGCGTGAATATCTGCCACCTGGGCACAACCCACTTTATTGTAATGTGTTTAATGCTTTTTTAATACAGCCACAGCCAGTCTTTGTTTTGGTGTGTGTGTCACTACTCGCAAGCGTGCACCTGCTTGATTTTTGCTGTTCACTCACATATAATTTTAGTTGCATATGCGAGTAAAACTGTTGCATGGTAGAGCCCTGCTGAAAATGTTATACAGAATGCCTTATGCTACGTTGAGCCTGAACAGGAATTTAGCGGGAAATTCGCTTCTATCGCGTCTAGTTGGATGCTTGGATTTCAATCCACTTGCGTGTCCAAAGCAAATAGGACAAGTGAATAAAGCAAGTGCTTGATGCAAAATAGACGTGTGTTCGAGAATTTGCTTCCTGTGGGAGGGGCAAGTGCTAAGCGGTTGTCTGGTTGCAAGATGGCTGATGTTGATCGAGCATTCATTGAGAGAGTCACCGCTCTGTATCTGGAGAGCAGAGCGGTCCTTTTTATTCCTGTCTCTGAAATATGAACTTGTGTCATATAGCTCAGTATGACTGCTACTGCCAATATCAGCCGTTGCTTCATGTTGAATGAATGTTGAATAAGTCCAGGAGTTCATATTATATCATGTGACTTCAAGTGACAGCAGCAAGCAGGCTGCTGATTGGTTAACGTGGCATGAACAGACACAGAATTTCAGATTTTTCAACTCAGACGTCAGACGCTAATTCGCTTCAAACGTGTGAATGCAGGAATAGGAACAAATGAAATCACTTGTGCGTAACGCATATATTTCACCAGAAACTCAATTTGACTGTAATGTTACACGCCCAGGCAGGGGAATAAACAGCACTTGGGAAAATCTCAAGGATATTTATTTAAACATCTGCTTCAACAGAAATAGGTAACAGAAATGAAAACTCTAAGAAACTCTAAGAAACTCTAAGAAACTCTAAGAAACTCTAAGAAACTCTAAGAAACTCTAAGAAAACTCTAATAAAACTAAGGGTATCGCCTAAACTGGAAAACTGCAACACAAAGAAACGGAAATAATATACCACTAGGCATAAAGCCAGATCATAATGGGTTACTCACGATACCTTCCAGGATTTGCACAAAACTCAAAAACTGCAAGCAGGAACGGGCAGATACACATCCAATGACTATAGATCTCTGAATTACAATGCAGAGGACAGGCCAGAATACCAATACAAGAATTTAGTGCACAGAATGAAGGAAACAGTACTTACAATACCTCGCCAGGGGCAAATGGAGTGTGTGTGCTTATATACAAGCAGTGTGAGAGCAGGTGTACTGAATTAGGGTGATGAAGTCCGGGTATGGGAAAAGTAGTTCTGATCAGTCCAGGAAGTGGAAGATGTAGTTCTCATTGAAAGGGAACAGGGAATGTCACAGAGTCCGGGTTATGGGAAATGTAGTTCTGAATAGTCTAGAATATGAAGTTGTAGCATCCAAGGAAGGGGAACTGGGGAACGTTACATTGACCAAACTGGACGCGCGAACAAGGTGGAATCGCGTCCATTGCGCCATGCAAAATGCAGGATCTCCAGACGCTAGTAAACACTTCTTTAAATTAACTTGACATGGAAATCACACCAAACGCTCAATTCGCGTTCAGTCTGAACATAGCATTAAATCGTTGATACATTTTTCAATAGACATTGACAATTGACATTGATTACTCCCAATTTTTTTTGGGGATTACAGTAAAAATAATAATAATAATAATCTGATTACTGTATCTGATAGATAGAATATTCAAATGTTCACATGCTCTGAGTTATTATTTTCCATTAATGCTCATCACTCCAGGTGAATAATCCTCTAACTAAGACCATACAGAGAGCACTTTGTGTGACTTTGTATTTAAGACCTCATCAAAGCATTGTTTTTTTGTTGGAGAAGTGTTTTAATGGAATGAAATGAAATAAAAATGTACTTAGTTCATGTAAAATAATTCCCCAATGTTACTATATTTTCATATATTTTAAGATCCTCCTCTCTAGTCCCTTCCTGAAGTGGTATTTACTATGAATTAGATTCATTATAAACATTAATTTAACTGAAACTTGTACTTCACTTTAGGTTTCTAACCTTAAAAAGAAACAGAAATTGCATTATTACCTGCTTCTTTGTACCAACTCATTCAATAGAAAAATGGTTCTTTAGTTGTCCCCATGGCAGAAGAATTTTATGTTTCCCAGACAAACAGTGAGAACATTTTTGGTTCCAGTGATAGAACCCTATTTGGTAACATATAGAACCCTATTTGGTAACATATATAACCCTATTTGGTAACATATCAAACCCTTTTCAGTTTCGATGTAGAATCCTTAATGTTTTGTTTATCTCTATGATGCTTTCCATTACTGTTTCAAAGGTTGAGCGCCTTACTACTGATTTGTGGTTGTTTCCCCTAGTTTCTCCTAAATGTATGTAAGTCGCTCTGCATAAGAGCGTCTGGTAAATGACAAAAGTATAAAATGTAAATAACAAAAGGTTTCTATGTGATTACAGGTTCACAACACTGATACATAGAAGGAAACATCAAGATGTGCTTTGAGGCTCAATAATGCCAGGGTTGTGAAGTAGTAGCAGCCCTAAATCTAAAAAAATACATTTCCAGGGAAATAAATTGTAAAACCCAATTACATGAAATATGAACATATGAGAAGGACACATATGTGATTGTTTGCGTGTGGGTGCGCGTGTAAGTAACTGACTGTCACCCCGGTGTTGATGAGTTCACATCCAGATTGAATTATTTTTTTATTCCAGTGCAAGGCACATGTTTCTCTAGAAAAGTGATTGTCTATTTCTTTGTAATGTTAACCTTAATATTAATTCCAACCATAACCTCTGTAATGCCAGGCCTAACATTAACCATTAGTAATATTATGCCTAATCTTAACCATAACCTTAACCACAATTGTTTGAATAATTGAAATCGCTATGGAATGTGTGGAATGTTCCAGGAACCCATGAATCCTCACATTTAATCCGTCACTTTAAAATGTGAAGGTGCAATGTACTGTAATAGAAGGTCTAATATAACCTAAAAGTAAAATGTGAAGCTGAATGTAAAAGACTGGAAATATGTTGGCATATAATGCAATACATGTTTTCCAATGAGTTCCCATAGAACGTTCATTCAGGAGAATGCCTGAGATATATGCTTTGGTTTGTCCTACAGGGGCCCATAAGAAGCAACGTATCATGAACTAACTACTGTGGATCTGTATAAGCGTGTCTGCTGTATCAAAGATTGCTGTGTCTTTAAATCAAATGACGTTCGAAGTATGGCGTACTAGTATGACAATCGTTTCAATGTGCTCATTCAGTGTTGGGAATGAACAGATGGGGTAGACTGTAAGCCTGTGCTTGACTGCCGAGGTTAATTGTTTATTTTCTCCTGCGGCAGTGGTCTGTTCTGATTACTGTTATCAAAAGAGAGGACTGAGTGGTCGAGTCCACCATGGCTTTCAAGAGACTTTGAAATTCCCCTATGCGTGTATATATGTGTGTGGCTGTGTCTTTAGTCACAGATATGAGTACCATACTTTATCTTAGCGTGTTTGGATTCTTCTTGGAGATATTATGAAGTCAGTATGACCACTTTACTGACACCTATATTCAATGGCCTTTACAGCCCATATGGAAATCTAATATATGGCCATTTGTGTATATAACTTATATGTCCTATATCAGCATAGAACTTTGAAATGGAAATGGATGGAGAGCTTTTGTGAACAGCAGTTTTCAGTTCTTTCCACAGATTCTCGATTAAATTCAGGTCTGGACTTTGACTTGGCTATTCTAACACCTGGATATATTTATTTGTGAACCATTCCATTGTAGATTTTGCTTTATGTTTTGGATCATTGTCTTGTTGGAAGACAAATCTCCATCCCAGTCTCAGGTTTTTTTCCAGATTCCATCAGGTTTTCTTCCAGAATCATCCTGTATTTGGCTCTATCCATCTTCCCATCAATTTTAGCCATCTTCCCTGTCGCTGCTGAAGAAAAGCAGGCCCAAACCATGATGCTGCCACCACCATGTTTGACAGTGGGGATGGTGTGTTCAGGGTGATGAGCTGTGTTGCTTTTACGCCAAACATAACGTTTTGCATTGTTGCCAAAAAGTTCAATTTTGGTTTCATCTGACCAGATTACCTTCTTCCACATGTTTGGTGTGTCTCCCAGGTGGCTTGTGGCAAATGTTAAACTACACTTTTAATGGATATCTTTCAGAAAAGGCTTTCTTCTTGCCACTCTTCCATAATGGCCAGATTTGTGCAGTATACGACTGACTGTTGTCCTATGGACAGACTCGCCCACCTCAGCTGTAGATCTCTGCAGTTCATCCAGAGTGATCATGGGCCTCTTGGCTGCATCTATGATCAGTCTTCTCTTTGTATGAGCTGAACGTTTAGAGGGATGGCTGGGTCTTGGTAGATCTGCAGTGGTCTGATACTCCTTCCATTTTAATATTATCGCTTGCACAGTGCTCCTTGGGATATTTAAAACTTGGGAAATCTTTCTGTATCCAAATCCGGCTTTAAACTTCTTCACAGCAGTATCTTGGACCTGCCTGGTGTGTTCCTTGTTCTTCATGATGCTCTCTGTGCTTTCAACGGACCTCTGAGACTATTACAGAGCAGGTGCATTTATACAGAGACTTGATTACACAGAGGTGGATTCTATATATCATCATTAGTCATTTAGGTCAACATTGGATCATTCAGAGATCCTCACTGAACTTCTGGAGAGAGTTTGCTACACTGAAAGTAAAGGAGCTGAATAATTTTGCTCACCCAATTCGTCAGTTTTTTATTTGTTAAAAAAGTTTGAAATATCCAATAAATTTTGTTCCACTTCATGATTGTGTCCAACTTGTTGTTTCTTCTTCACAAAAAAATACAGGTTTATATCTTTTTGTTTGAAGCCTGAATTGTGGCAAAAGGTCGAAATGTTCAAGGGGGCCGAATACTTTCGCAAGGCACTGTATAGTAAGGCAAGTTCAGGAAACAATACCTTACAGTTAAATGCACTCTCAATAATCCAGCACTCTTGATAATCTGGCATGCCTCTATGCAAGTAATTGCCGGATTAGCAAGATGCTAGTGTATTCATTAAATGAAAAATAAAGGATCACTGATCAAAAAAGATAAAATAAATCTATTTCAGACTATATACTAAACAATATAACACTTAACAAAATTGCTCCTAGTCAATATTTACAATATTAATCATATCTACTGTAACTAATATTGTTGGTCAAGATCAATGCATTGTAAAACAGGAAATACAACCTACAAGATTTTTAAGAAGATTGCTCTAATCTTCTTTGCAAGTATAAATTAAAGACAAATTCATTTTCCTAGTTATTTCCTACTTACATTATGTAAGATGGACCTTTATTTTCTTAAACTACTATCCTGAAATCTTTAAAATTTTAAACTTACTTCGAAAATATCAAAAGTAGCTGGTAAGTCATGGCTTTATGCTTTATTCCATGAAAAAATATTGAATAGCTTAAAATATACAAACCCCATATTTGTATATCCTTATTTACATGAGCTAGGTATGATTATAGCCAATGTATGTGTCTACCAAGCTATAGCTACTTAACCAATTTCCAATTTTTTTTTAAACCCACAAGCGTGAAGCAGCAAGGTGTTAGCTAACTTGCTAAATCTATCGGCAGTGCACAAAACGTAATATTTATTTATTTAGGCTTTTTATATCTAATATGAGGCCAGAATTTAGCAACTGTATAGCTTATTTCTTGCCTCAAATGTGGTCAGAAACAGATTTTGGGAACTGCTACGATGAAATATATAGTTACTTGTAGATGTTAAGGGGGGGTTGTGAAACTGTGTTGAAATCCTAATAACATCCATTGTTCATGTAGCCTGTATGTTGTCAATGGGGCACTCAGTGCACTCTCAGAAGAATTCCACAAGGAGTGCACTCTTCAAGGAGTGAATGGGAGTTACCGTAATAACACACTAGCAAAAAAAACTATTCAATCATGAATTATATAAATACTAAGCTTAATCTTCCACAATTATTTTCATGACATTAAATATTTTATAAAAAAATAATTTTCTAAACTGATACCATAGTTTTACTGGGAGTCCAATTTTTTAGCAGTTTGGAACAATTTACGGCACACCAACATAAGTATATCAGCTAACATTTAGGATTAATGAAGATATAAACAACAATAAAGGACAATATTGTAGTTTCTTGTGGTGTCTTTGTGAATTTCAGATTATTAAAATTGTTTTACTATTATAACTTGTGTGTATTGTGTAACAATTTTGCCAGCCGACACTTGCTATATATATCTAAGTACTTAACTTACTTAATAACGGTAGCTCAATTTACTAACTTGTTCAACTTGAAAAGGTTTGCCTAGTAAACTGTTTAGAATATTTAATTAAATGTATCTATTGTACATTTTAATTAGCACTATACTTGATTACTTATTTTATGGGCTACTTATGATTTAAAAAGTTATTTTGGTGATCTAATTACTATTCACATTATGAGTCTATTCAACAGTAAAGCCATTTACATTGTGTTTGTGTGAATGTAACGATCGTCATTGGTTGTGAGTGCGCTGCCATCTGGTTTATTTTGGACGTTCCTCTAGACCCCACTAGATGGCTAAACCTTTCCTCAATTCATTTTCGAATGGGAAAATGAATAGCTTAAAATGGCAATTAAAAGAAAAACTAGTGGACTGATCAATTACAAATCTACAAGCACACTGCATTGCACTAGGACACATATGCTGCCCATGGAATGTAATTGATATCATGAAAACTGCGGGCATTCCATTGTAGATTTTTCTTTATGTTTTGTATCATTGTCTTGTTTGAAGACAAATCTCTGTCCCAGTCTCAGGTCTTTTGCAGACTCCATCAGGTTTTCTTCCAGAATGGTCCTATATTTGGCTCCATCCATCTTGAGACAAACCTGTGGTTACCATGGGAATGTTTACCAAGCCCACGAAAAGGCTGTGTTTCCAACTCTGGCAGATATAAATAAGCACGATGTGCCAGTTGAAATATGGAAGTTTTAATACGGAAGAAAAGGCCTCGGCGCCTCTGTGAGGTTGGGACTTTGTCATGCAATGACACAACTGATATGCTATATGTAAATCACAGTGTTTTGGTGTCAGCAGAAAGAATTAAAAAACTGTACAGCGGTGCCTCTCTCTCCATTCCACCTGATAATCTTGGATGAGCCTGACAGACATGCAATGTTGACAATGTATCATCAGATGTATCCTTGTGTCACTGACATTGACTGTTTTGCCATGACATGCAAACGGGTAACATATCTGAATGTAATTTACTCAATAGATGGATCTAGAGCAGAAAGGTCAGCATATGTGAATGCTAAGTTGTGTGGAAACACTAACAGTTTTGAGGAACCCATCCTTGAACCTCTTGCAGAACTACGACCAGCCAATATAAAGCAGTTTCTAGTTGTTAATGTTGTGTCAAAAGGTACTAGATTCAAACATCTTATTGCACAAGTTTCATGGCTTCATCCCCATCCAGACAGACAGTTTTATGGAAAGCCAATAGAAGTTTGGAGCTTGCATGGAACAGACACATCATACCCAGCATTATTTCTGCCTGTTGAACGCATTGCTGGCAGATGTGTGGTTAACACATCCACTATGCATTTAAGCAAGACCAAAGAAAAGCTTACTGTAGTCATGCTACTATGCACAGTGGTTGAGCTCTAGGAGACTCATATTGTTTGCAAGGAATGCAAATTTTACCTTCTGTTGCAAATCCTGATTAAAACTAATTGTTGAAATAAATTGTTTGGTAAATTAAATTGTTTTCTGTATCTTTTTACCATAACATTGGCCATTGCAAATGACATACAAAGTAATTAATCTAGCATACTTTCATTAAATAAATCAATTCAAGCTCAAATTTAAGTCTATAATTAGCCTATACTAAAGCTGATCTTTTTATACCAGAGATTTTCTTAAAATTAAGTTAATAGAATTAAATAATTATTATAGATTTGATCATTGATTATGACTTTTCAAGTCACCAAGTATTGCCAATTGTAGCGTTAGTTCTAGGCAAATATTGCAATTCTTCAGCCATTCTTGCACCCATGACCAGAAACATTCTACATTCAGACAATACCAAAATAAGTGATCTACTGACTTCTGCCTCTTCGCAGCAAAATCTGCAGAACTTATATATGTATGGAACATATATATAATTTTCTATTGGTTACTAGAATTCTGTGTAATAATTTAAATTCAAACATTATACGTGTTGAGTGTGGTCTCACTCTGCTTTGTTTATGGTACTCCTTATATTGGAGTACTATTTAAAGGAACACTCCAGAACCCGAAACAGCTCAGTATCATTGTGCCAAATTAAAATTAGAAATCTTATTGTTGCAGCCAAATGTGACTTGTGACTTGAAAACAATGACTTGGTCCCACCTCTGGAAAATTCATCTAGATTCAGGGGATGAGCTCTAATAGACTCATATTGTTTGCATGGAATGCACATTTTACCTTTGTGGGAAAGCCTGATTAAAACTAATTGTTGAAATAAATTGTTTTGTGTATCTTTTTACCATAACATTGGCCATTGCAAATGACGTACACAGTAATTAGTCTAGCATACGTTCATTAAATAAATAAATTCAAGCTAAATTTTAGGTCTATAATTAGGCTATTTATACCAGAGATTTTCTTAAAATGAAGTTCATACCTTTTAGAAAAATGTTACCTGGGGTAAAACTCCCCCTGCTACCCTGATTTGCATTTGAATAGCTCACAGCATTTTCATTTACATGTTAAAGCTTCCCCTAGAATTAGAGGGAGGAGGGTCATCTGGGGACAACTCCCAAGCAAGCCCCACATCAATTTTTGACAATTCACAGCAGTTTTTGGTGTTGCCTGCAAATTGCCGTGTTCAGCCATAAACCTGAACTCCCACGAAAATCTACAGTGCCGCTTACTGACGGAAATCCGACTTTTCATGCAGTGCTTTGAGCAATATAAAAACGTATTTTAACAAAAAATTGAATAGGCAGCATTTTGTTTATACTTTTGTTGTTGACACTGAGATGTTGAAATCTATAAAAATGTGCATTCCTGATTAGAATGTTTCTAATAGTATTTTAATTGTTTTGAGGCTACTGTGGGTATCCTCTGGTGACAGAGTTCCACAGGATCATGGTATTGTGTACCTCCAAACTTATGTTTTGGACCTGGGGACTGTGAAGTGACCTCTGGTTGCATGACTTGGACAATTACTTTACACACTCAAGTTAATGGTTCCTCACATTCAGCTGTGCAGAATTTATGAACTTTGTTGAGGAATTATGCTTACCCTTGTCTGTTCATTAGAGTGCTTGACATTTTTTTTACATTTGGAATGACAGGTCACTAGGAAAGAGAAGCTAAATAGATATGTATGCAGGGGGAGGCCGAGAGGAAAAGGCACAGAAAGCTGGACGATATTACAATGTAAGAGTTGTAAATATTGATCATTTAAGCAGTGTGCTGAACTTAAACACACTTCATCCGTCCATGAGCACCTGAGGAAGCAGTTTGATGAGGAAGCAGCAAAGACCACCCCATGTCACTCTCAATATATAGGTGATTTGATGATCCCTGGTACTGACATTTGGGTCTTAATCCTATGCAGAAACATGGATGACTGACTCCACTCATAAGGCAAAATTATAGGGAGAACACTTTCTTCCAAATCCATCGCCTAATTCAATATTCTTTTTCAGAGAAGCCATTTTGTCTAATTCAACAGACTTACTTACTAACCGCTGAGAAAACATTCCCATAACAGGAATAGATAAAGTGCACCCGAGAAAGCCATTTCAACCCTCCTTCTGATATAGCCTCAGACGTAGGTAATACATTTCTGTTTTCCAAAGTTAAGTGTAGAACATGCCACTACTAGATGGAAAGTTGATGTTCTCGCTCCAGGCAATATAGTTTACATCCATCAAACAAAACATGGCGACTCTACTTCCACTACACCCACACGCAGGCATCAAACAAACAGTAGTAAAAACATTATGAGAGCATGTCAACTGGATTTCTGTGTGTTCATACAGTTTTTTCTGTCAGTATATCTAAGTATATAAAACAATATGGAATATGGTTGTATGAAAAGCACTTTAAAGTGTACCTAACTGAACATTGATTTCACAACAGCTTTTTCCCACAGTTCATCATCAGGTTGCTAAATTGTACTATTAAAATACACGGTACAGGGTCATTACCGCTCATATGAACATTTCACTGGTATTATGTTCACTACACATTATCATGGTTTTGTGTGACTGTCCGGCAACTGTTTCTACACTGTAGATGCTAGTCAGCAATCTTATTCCTTCTGGCAAAATGGTAAGAGGCCCTTGCCACAGGGTTATTCAATATCCCACTGCTCATTGATGCAAACAGTGTAACTGTTAAATGTACATTATATACTGTATATATATATATATATACATACATACATACATACATACATACATACATACATACATACATACATACATACATACATACATACATTCTCTCGCTCTCTGTATGTATGTATGTATGTATGTATGTATGTATGTATGTATGTATGTATGTATGTATGTATGTATGTATGTATGTATGTATGTATGTATGTATGTATGCATGCATGCATGCATGTATGCATGCATGCATGTATGTATGTATGTATGCATGTATGTATGTATGTATGTAAGTATGTATGTATGTATGTACGTACGGATGTATGTACGTATGTATGTATGTATGTATCAATTAATCAATCAAATATTTTATGAAGCCTTTTTACATCGGCAGTTGTCACAAAGTGCTTTGACAGATAACTGGCCTAAATCCCCCAAGAGCAAGCAAGCAATGCAAGTTATGCACAGTGGCTAGGAAAAGCTCCCTAGTAGGTGGAACCTAGGGAGAAACCTAGAGAGAGGCCAGACTCAAGGGGGTGGACAGTCCTCATCTGGCTGTACAAGATGCTATCTTTGAGCTAAATATGCTACCTACAGCCAGGTTGACTGACTGCATGAAATCCGCAGACAATGAACTACGTAGCGAGCTACCCAGTCACCGACTACTCTAACTCAACTTATGGGTCATTATTTCCCAACAAGTTGACTGACAAGTACATCCTACTATTAACATGTGAGTTGTGAAAAGAGTGTTGTTGAAGTTTAGTTTGGAAGTTTACGCATACGCTCTTTACTCTTTATGTTAGCTGTCAGTGTTTATGCCACTGTGAGAGCATAGTAAGCAATATAAGTATACTCGTTGTGCACTCGCTTCAACTGTTCGCCTGCAACTGCATTGTAATGATATAAATATAAATGTTTCCCGGAATTTCTATTAAAAATAGCAACAACCATCTACTGCCTGTTCTGGTCTCCCTCCTGTCTCTACACCACACCTATACGTGACAGATACAGTTTTTTCCTTTCTTGCAGTTGAATAATTTGTGCCTGACAGTTGTGTCTGAAGACAAGCCTCTAACACTGCTATCTTTGCTAAGAGGCGATAATTCTCCTGCATTTAAAAACTACAACAGAGAATGAAAAGGTCAACCTAGCTTTTTTGGTCGAGCGCGTCAATTTTTTGTCCAGTTAAGGTCCCGGTGTTTCACATCATGGCAGGGTTGTGGCAGACAGGGACTATTTTGAATAATATGTAACTGATTAAATGTAGATATTTGTGTTGGTTTTGTATTTTGTATATGATTTCAGGTTTTTTATGGACAGTAGCACCACCCTCCAGGCATCAGGTGTTTAAGTACTGGGTCTCTGTAAAGTCAAGGGTTTAAGTGAATAGATTAGCCATTGCATACATCTGGGACCCTATTTTAACAATCTAAGCGCACAACGTGAATTGCATGGCGCAAGTGTGCTTTAGGCATGTCCAAATCCACTTTTGCTAGTTTGACGGCAGAAAAAAGGGTCCATGCGCTGAACTTCTGGAGAGAGTTTGCTGCACTGAAAGTAAAGGGGCTGAAAAATTTTGCCACCCCAATTTGTCAGTTTTTTTATTTAAGACAATGATACAAAACATAAAGAAAAATCTACAATGGAATGGTTCACAAATAAACATATCCAGGTGTTAGAATGGCCAAGTCAAAGTCCAGACCTGAATCCAATCGAGAATCTGTGGAAAGAGCTAAAATTTGTTCCACTTCATGATTGTGTCCCACTTGTTGATTCTTCACAAAAAAATACAGTTTCATATCTTTATGTTTGAAGCCTGAAATGTGGCAAAAGGTCGAAATGTTCAAGGGGGCCGAATACTTTCGCAAGGCACTGTACCCAGAATTATCCTGAACTCACCTCCCTGTTAGACCAGCACACCCATGGGTGCAAATATGGGCACAGGTGCAATTGTTATTTAATTGATGCGGGCGCCCGGTGGAAAATTGACAACTGCATTGGTCTTAAACTAGCAAAGACACTTGCGTTCGTGCTTTGCGCTGTGTTGCTCCGGTTGCAAGATAGGGCCCCTGGTGTAAATTGGAACTCTAGAGTTTTATAAGCCCAGGGGCCTTATTTATAAATGTGGCGTACGCACAAAAGAAGGCATACACCGCTCTCTACGCAATAATTGGGATTTATTAAAAGCTAACTTGATTGGAAAATGTGCGGTTCTTCATGGCAACTCTGATCCATGCGTACGCTTAAAAACAGGTGAAATGAGAAATGGCGACACCGCCGGCAGATGGATGAAACAGGTGAAGCTGTCTGAAACTGCAGACCGTGGTGTAGCTAAACTAATTCGAAATACTGCCTCTCATTAATAATATGAACATTTCACAAAGCCATTCTCACAATCAACAGTCGGTGGTAAAATACAAATAAAATAAAACAAGATTGTAGCCAACGTAATTGCAAATAACGACACATTTGCAAAAAGAACACTCAAATATGTTTGTAGTTATATTGGCATGTTATGAAATTCCATTGGGTAAAGTAGTTTTCATATTGTATGTGGTCATCACTATGTCATCGCTACAGAATCATAATTTTCCTTTATATGCGTTTAGTTCGTTTCATTTTTAAATGTGTTCCATCGTGACGCATATCTTTACCATTTTGAAAGGTGCAAAAAATTCAATTTACACAGAACTATTTCCCATTTACAATTAGATTCATACCGACATCTGTCGATCATCAGATACAGTCAAATGGTTGGTTATAAAAAGCCATTCCATTACAATGCATATTGATGCACAATGGCTGATTGTGCACTGTTAGAAGACAATAATAATAGCCTAGTAGTGCATTTTATTTAGTGGTGCCTTTCAGATTAACAGGATTTCTGGTGACTGGCACTTTTCAGAGGGAATTGGCTGACAAGTCAGGATTATCTCAGCCAACCCTTAGACGGGTTGTGCCAGACGTGTTAGGTATATCGTAATTCCTCAAATAGAAACCGGTAGTCAATTAAACGCCGGGCCTCTGATAGTGGCTGGGGGCGTGGTCAACATGGACAAATAAAGGCCAGTCTTAAATAAAGGCCGGGGGAATATTATGTGTGGATAATCTTCTATATGTGCCTTTCATATAATGTGCATTCCAGTTAAGCGTAATGTACATTTCTATCACTTTAATAGATTCAACAAAATATTCACGCTATTTTCGGATTATGGTACTTCTGCTCCTGCGAGCTGCCGCTCTGTAGGTTTTTGTTCCAAACCTAATTTAGCACAAGTTACGCTACTCATTACCAGGTTGAAACGCTAACTCAGGGTAGTCGCAACTCAGGTTTAACGGAACATTTACGGAATGCTAGCTCGCGGGAGCAGGAAATAGTATCGCTAAGTATAATTGTCCTACTGGTATTTCAGTCAGTGCAGCTGTACGTTTTACTCAGCTTGGTGTTGTTTGTATTAACGTACAGGTAGATGGCAGTAATTACATTGGAAATAACATGGCTCCCATTCAGTGCAAGCGATTGAATCTTCAACAACTTTTTTCAACTACGTATTGGATTTGGAACAGTTACAAAAAGTGTTGAGATTGCGATAACAACATAATGCACTAATTAAAGGCAAACTGGAACAAGGATTTACACAAAAATATAGCCAATTATACTTATTAAACAGAGGGAATCAGAAATAAAGGCCTGCCTCTAACAAAAGCCTGCTTCAAATAAAAGCCGGTTGCCTTCTGCTGTATAGGTAAATAAAGGCCCTGGTCTTTATCTGAGGAATTACGGTAATAGGCTTGTCGCATAATTAGCCTACATGAAGTTTCCGTACACCGCGGGTGAACAGGCAAACACAAAAGCACAATTTGCAGCTATGTCCTGTTTCCTAAATGTATCATTGCTGTTGACTGCACTCATGTTGCCATAAGGGCACCGAATGAGAAAGAAAATGCTGTCATTAATCATAAGCATTTTCATTCTATCAATTTCCAAATAATTTATGATGCAGACATGTTGCTCACTAATTTAACTAATATTCCCTTAACAGTGGCAGACTTTCACGACGAAGCGCTAGATGCTTTTTGGCATCGACTTGATGTCTGACCACTTTTTTTATTTCGGCCTTGGTCCGACTCTCAGGCTGCGGCATTCACAGTGTCTGCAAACTTTTGCCACTCCAACACCTTTTTGGCATTAGTAATGGCCACACTGTGCCGACAACATTTTCCTCCTCTTTTACACCTCAATAATTTCTACTTTACAATGAGTGAATTTTCTTCTCGGTGTTTGCCATGATCTCCCATTCAGTGAATATTCATTTTGGGGCGTTTCACTGACTATTTATGGGCAATTATGGGCGTGACATGCAGCCGCAAAAGCTGCGCCTTATTTAGAGTTGATTGTGGTTTATAATGGGAAAAGGGTGTAGGACGTGCGTGCGCAGGGTTTTATGAATCTGAATATTTCTTTGCTTACACACGTCCTATATTTCGTCCGTACGCCACTTCTGATGCAAATACACCGGAAAGTTTTATAAATGAGGCCCCAGGTATCCAGAGTGTGGATGTGTTTCTATTTGGTTTACCCATGTTGTGATTTTGCATCAATGCTGCTCTGTTGGACACTCAATCACTTACTAACTGTGCCTTCTCCACGTAATGAGTCGTTGGTAGGTGTTAATGTGTATTTCAGCCAGGTGTATGAATATTATACTGTTAGCGCGTCTATGCCGTGTCAGAGCATAATAAGTCAGTATAGGGTTGGTCATTGTGCAGCTGTACCCATACAGCAGTAGCAGTACATCTATGTTGGAATGCATTTAAAATCCTGAGTCTGTAATAAACCTGAAGAACAATGCATCCCTGTTTCGGTCTCCTTTCATTCTCCAACACCTACACGTGACACAGTAAAAGAAGAAGTTCAGTTAAAAAAGTTCCCCAATAACAATATTACCACATTGGTAAATAGACAGTTTACAAATAGTAAGTTAAGTGGTTATGAAACAATAAACAATAAATAAGTTTAGCAGGTGGGCAGACAATATATACTGAGGGAAATTTGTTTTGATCCCCTGCTGATCTTGTACATTTGCCCACTTATCAGTCTATAATTTGGTAATTGTATTTTATTTGAACAGTGAGAGACAGAATAACAACAAAGAAAATCCAGAAAAGTGCATTTAATAAAAGTTATTAAATTGATTTGCATTACAATGAGTGAAATAAATACAGTATCTATTTATTTATTATTATCTATTATTTTACTGTCTTATTCTTTTTTATTTTAATATGTTTTACTCTCTCCTACTCCTGTTTCTCGTCTCTCTCCATGTCAGTCAGCCTCCGTTCTAGCCCTCTCTACTCTGGCCAATCAGTGAATGGTATTTGTAAACAATGGGAGGAAATAAAGATGGTGTCTGATGGAGCATGTGGCATCTGAACGAGATTAGCCCTCCACTAGTTAGTCAGCCGGGAACCTTGTTAGCGTGGCTCTAAAATGCTACCCTATATCCTATGAAGTCCTCTCCTTCTGCCTAGGCTTTGGTCTGCCTAGGGCTTTGGTCAAATGGATTGCCTTCCATTGCAAGCTGAGCAGCTTGGATGAAGCCATAGATAGGCTTACTCTTGCTGTCACCAGAATGGAGCCAAGGATGAGTCACTCAGCCAGTAATGTCTTTCTGAGAGGATAACAAGGACACAAAAAATAATTATGAATAGAATGAGGTCACGTTCTCATTAATGACACATTAAATCATGTAAAACACAAACATTCACATTTTTATTTGGATGTGGTCCAAGCAAGGTCACAGTCAAAATACATACGTTTTCTTATTAAAAGTGGATGAAATTTTTAATGAAATCAGATCAGTGAAGGATGCTTAATTTTACAAAATGAATACTGCTTCTGCCTTGAAGTTTGATCCTAAAGTTTCTGGTCCCCTCTCCAATGTCAAAATAAACATAGCTACTTAAAATACCTTCTTGCTTGGTTTTAGGCAACATGGAACAAAGGGGGAATAACATAATTCCAAATTAGATATACAGTTGTCATGTCAACACATCCATCAGGAGTACTGCAAATATCAGAGGTATGCTAAACTGAAGAATTCAATGTTTGACTTTATTTTAATTAAGTACAGTCACATTGTATACACATTTTACTTGTGTATGCCCAAATTTGCTTCTGATGTTTTTTACTAGAACACTGCTCACTGCAAACTATTTTCCGCCTAAGCAAGCTCACGTATCCAATTTCCCTGCCCTCTCAGTTTATCTTACTGGCATCTGTGCATACCCAATCTTGACCTCAATGTACATCCCTGGGCTGTTGGACTGTACACGTCACACATATTTTATGATGGTATAATTTTCCAGATTTAGTTGTGTTTTTTATATAGTTTGTTCTCTCCCCTTCTCTCTCCATCTCAGAATAAGCCTATCGGTGATATAGGAATATTCTGTAGTAATTTACAGACCCACAGTTGGAATATGTTGACCCCTTAGTCTTGATACCAATATGTGTCTTGGATTTGGAACAGTTACAAAAAGTGTTGAGATTGCGATAACAAAATATTGCACCAATTAAAGGCAAACTGGAACAAGGATTTACACAAAAATATAGCCAATTATACTTATCAAACAGAGGGAATCAGAAATAAAGGCCTGCCTCTAACAAAAGCCTGCTTCAAATAAAAGCCGGTCGCCTTCTGCAGTATAGGTAAATAAATAATAATGCAGTGTCCTACAGTTCCCCCACTCCAAGCCAGGCCTGCACGATTAGTTAAGTACAGAAATCATACCGTAGACAGCAGATTAATATAACAGAAAAGTTAAATATTGGTAAAAATCCTAGCTACATTGAGTGGCCTTCACAGAGAATAAAGGCAAGCACAATTTCAAATGGATGTTTACATTCAAAGTTAGTCTACCTACTAGCCTATCTGCTTCCAACGGAAAGGAGTTTCACCTCGAAACTTGATGGAAATTGGATAAAAGAAATATCCCCCTTGTTTAAGGTAAACTAGATGATGGATATTAGAAAGTGATTTTGTCAAATCATATAGGCGAGGAAAAGTTAGCGCCAAGGCTTCATCAATGGGGCATGAATCCGTTAAGAAAAGTCAGTGTTGTCGGTTTTGTATTATCGTGTTATTTACAAGGTTTGGAAATGAGTGGAAAATGTCTAGACGAATGCGTGATTTAGGCTATGTGGTGTGATAGAATTTGAAATGTTTGGCTATTATTATATTATATATTATTATTATATATAATAGCTGTGTAGTGTTGTCAAAACGTATTTTTTTGAACCGGGTATTATTGTCAAAACTGTAAAGCAGTTACACTAACCTGATTTATTGTAGCAAGACAGCAGTGTGTGGCTGCAATTAAATTAATTGTGTAATTTTAAGCGACAACTGATTAATATCCATTACATACTAATCAACATTATTCATATTGTTTTATTATTGAGCTGAAATATGTGTGCCTGCTTACGTATTTCGGATGCCTCCTTGTGGAGTTAATTCTCCTGCCAGGCCTCGTTATTTAATAGGCCTACATTTTTACATTGTTGGGCAAGTCAGCATTTTTGTCAAATGTGTTTTTTGAAGTTGTAGTACAACCTATGATCAAATGTATAGTGCATGTCCCTCAATATATCACACAACATATTATTACTGTCTACAAAACAGTTGGATTTGTAAACACACCCTGGTGCATCCTTATATATCCAAGTTGTTAAATTATTTAAACAAATTAATACGCAAATGATGTTGGATCAAATCCCGAGCCGACAATGTGAAAAAAAACGATTGTGCCCTTGAGCAAGGCAGTTTAACCTGACTGTTACTCTAAGTAATTATGAAAAAACATTTCAAAACCTGATCACTGATGGCAGGCATAGCCAGTTGTTGTTTTTGACTATCCAATTCTCCCTAATCCCTATTTTGGGATTTGGGGTATCATTTTCCCTATCTGAGACTTGGGGTATATTTTTTTTATGGCACCCTTTCCATTGTGCACTTAGAGTATATATATTTGCATTAAATATGATCAAGATCATCCAATTGTTTTCCTTGGTGCCTTTGCAGGATTCACTTTCAAAGCAAACATTTTTCTTTTAAGGATTAACACATCCTACAAAATGGATAGTGTTGTTTATTATTTGATTACCCGTTTTGGCTTGTCATCACTATTTTTAAAACCAGCAAAATTGTAATTGTATTCTGAAGCACCACTTCAAGTAATGATTTCTTACCTAAAGAAGTAATCTACAATTTAAACAGCAAGATGAATTTATCTATATAACAAGGATGACAAACAACTGTCACCACTACCAACACCTACCATGCGTTCACATGAGCTAAAATAGAATCGTACGTATAGCAGGCAGCATCACAAGTTGATATGTGTACCCTATTGAGGAGACTATGTTTGGGTAGAGCCCTATTTGTGACACCAGCAGAGTATATCAAGCAGATGGTGACTGGCTAGGGCAGGAATACAGACAGGAACAGCTGGCAGGTGTCTTTCTGTTATCACAAGTTTTAGCATTATTTTTTAAACAGAAGGATGCCTATGGATACAACAAACAAACCTAGTTTGATTAAACTGAATTCCAGGAGGGCTGTTTTATGTTTTCATATTAAATGTTATATTTAGTTACTTCAGAACGATTTCCAATTTTCAAAGACTGCTGTGGAGGTGCTAGAATCATCATTCTCGAAACTATGGTCATGACTAGAGAGGATACAGCTCATGTCAAAATGGCACGAAACTTCTGCGAGAGTTGTAAGAGTTGTAAGAGTTGTAAGAGTGCCTAGATATGGATTGGAACCAGTGATAAGGACCTGGGATAGTGTTTAGTATCTTTTAGTTTTGATAGAATGGTTTTCCCCCCACAAAATATATTTCATATCGTAGTTTTACATTTTACTTTCTGTACAAATAATTATGGAAAATGCTTTGGCAGTCAACCTGATACTTGTCATGGTTACTACTCTAACGTTAGTACTGAAAACTCTTGTCACAAACAGGACAGTCAACCTGATACTTGTCATGGTTACTACTCTAACGCTAGTACTGAAAACTCTTGTCACAAACAGGACAGTCAACCTGATACCTGCCATGGTTACTACTCTAACGTTAGTACTGAAAACTCTTGTCACAAACAGGACAGTCAACCTGATACCTGTCATGGTTACTACTCTAACGTTAGTACTGTAAACTCTTGTCTCAAACAGCAATACTCCAGCAAGCGGGATGGACAGTATTTAATACCTACAGTAGTCGATTGTTGCATCCAGGTGGCTTCCAGCAATAGTATTGTAGCATTAATTTCTCCTATGAATTAAGTTATGTTCTGAATATAAATAAATAAATAGGTCACGCTAGTTGCCACCAGTGACTGCACTTCTACAACTCTGTGTTCTAGATGTCTACGCATCCAGTTTGCATGTCCCCCTTGACAGCGCTCACCCAACGTAATAAGCACAATATTCTTTGACACACTTTTTATCTAGCAAGCACCCTGCTGGTGTTGCCATTCAGAGACCTAACTAGCTACAATAGTAGTTGGATAGCTTACTTAGCTAGCTTGTGGAGGAAAACGCTAGCTATTATTGGATAGCTTACTTAGCTAGCTTGTGGAGGAAAACGCTAGCTACTATTGCAGGCTGAAAGTCTACGTCTGGTGCGAGAGTATGATGTCATTTTGAGCTTCATCCCTTCTAGCAATGACCCAAAACAACTGGGGATTTCAGTGAAGTACAAAATGTTCACTTCTAGTTCTTTGAGTGTCTCAAGTTGATTTTGTTTTCTTCTAAAGATGTTTATTTCCATAAACCCTGTCCTCAGTCCCTGAAGGCTTAAAGCTTTTAACAGGAGTCATCCTATCCATTAGGACAGGAACCCAGCATCCCCCTGAAGAAGGTCTACATATCCCTCCTCCTACTCTGTTGCCCCTGACAACTCTGAAGTGTCCATATATCCCTCCTGATCACCCACTATTTGACACCCTGTTCTTACCTGTTTGAAAACTCCTTTTACCCCATCCAGCCCCTCTCCTTCGCTGTGTCTTGCACATCTTTTGGTGAGGTGCACATGAATGTGTTTTGTTTGGTTTGTCTTTCACAAGAGCTTAGCTAACACTCACCCACCCATACCCCACCCTATCTGAGTGTCAAGAGGCTATTAGCACACTTGCAGATTTCCATGTGCTCAACGGGGATGTCAGTTTAATTAAAATTCCAACGGCATTCATGTACAAAACCCTAACATCTGTTTGTTCATTTACTGTATGGCACTCTTCTCTTTCACCTCCATGATGACTAATGGGTGAAAACATGACTGAGTGCTCTAGGCCTACTTCATTTGAGAGTGCTTGCTGGCTTTTCATGCAAGTCTGCTCCACTTTTTAATGCCCCAGATCTAGAGTATACGACTTGAGGTAAAGATCAAGAACCCAGCGTGGCTGTCCGCATAAGTGAAATGTTGAGTTCCTCATAACCCTCTCCAAGAAGGGTTCAAGTTCGTACTAAAACAGTTCTACTGTGGAACTGTTAGCAAAAACAGTTGGACCACCACCCACTTTTGACTCGGGACTCCCATTTGTTCATCTCTCCACAGTCACTCACCCCTGTGAGCTCTGTAGTCAGTTGAGTGTAGAATCACACAGACCTGAGTACGAGGCAGATCTTGGTTTGTTCTTGCTAGAAAATACCAACCAACCCTTGTCTCATTTATAATGGATTGGTATCTCACAATCACCAGGAGCTTTCTGGTTTCCTGGATGACATGCAAAATGAAACCTCATTCCATACAATTATTAATGGAAAATAAGAACACAATACAAAGGATGTTTAAAAAGTATACCTGTGAGGGGATATTGCTAAACTGGAACACTGCAGAGCATTCAACTCTCCGTTAACCCAGAACTAAAATATTGCATAATTTATCATGCTTCTTAATTAAGTTCTGGGTCCATACGTGTAGGAAATTGGAGGTTCCGGTTGGCTAAATCTCCACCTTCAAATATGGAACACTTAGCCAAAGCTCCCTAGCTCCGTGCTGCTAATTCCTTCATGAAGCACTCACAGTTTAAACACCTCTCAATAGTGGTACATCCAAATATAGAAAATAACACATATGAACAGGTATATACTCTACCATTATCTTTTAAGAGTTGACACCTAGTAAAGCGGTTGAAATACTAAAACACTGAAAGCAATCCAGATTGTCAGTGTGGCCATGACTACGTTTACGTTCAGTGTCATGGTTTATTTAGTGACCACAGTGAGTCAGGACACATTCTCCTGAATGCTGTAATTGTCTAAGATGAAGAACTTAACTACCTGCTGTGGGCAACCGTACATCTCAGAATTTCTCCCAAATTACGTTCTCAGGAAACTATTTTAAAAGCCTGAATTACGTTATATGCCAACATATTTAGGGTTTTTACGTTTGAACTGCACGTTTCGTTATTAGGCTATATTTGTACTTCAATTACGTTGCTCCGGTACATTTCGTTTAGCGGATTTATGTGAGAACATTCCACACATTTCATAGCGTTCGAAATTATATTGCAACATTCACAGTTAAGGTTAGGTAGGAGGATAGTAATGGTTAAGGTTAGGCATGAGGTTACTAACGGTTAAGGTTAGGCATGAGGTTAATAACGGTTAAGGTTAGATATGACGATACTGAGGTTAAGCTTAGAATTAAGGTTAGGGTTAACATTACAAAAACCGATAATCGCGTGTCTGCATGACGCAAGCAATGTAGAACAAAACACACACAAAGTGCCGGTCTGGATTTGAACTCGCGAACACTGGCATCCAAGTCGCGGATTTATACGCCCGTCCACCATCCCCGACCTCCACCCTAGCAAAAACTACGCTATTTACATGCTACGTCATGATCTTCATATTTAACGTTATTCAAGTGCTCAATTTAGTTCCCTACAAACATAATTGACCCTCTCATAAGTTCATATTTCACATATTTCGGTTTTACAAAATAGTTCCCTGTGATTTAGGGCTGGCTGTGGGATAGACATAGGGTCCAAACATGGCAATGGCAATTTATTTATATAGCACGATTTAATACAACTCACGTTGTCCAATGTGCTTTACAATAGCTAAAACATAAACAA
The DNA here is from genome assembly GCA_016801145.1 of Umbra pygmaea. Classification (NCBI taxonomy): domain Eukaryota; kingdom Metazoa; phylum Chordata; class Actinopteri; order Esociformes; family Umbridae; genus Umbra; species Umbra pygmaea. Next base: position 6,941 of record JACXGM010005496.1, on the reverse strand, counting down.
GAGACAACAAATACAACACATTACAAATAGAAAATGTAAAAACAATACCACAGAAATGCGCTTCAGCATTCTAAAATTCAACAATGAAAAATATTGGAAGCATGCTTCAAGATGTATTAAAAGCTTTATCAAACAAAAATGTTTTTAACTTCGATTTAAAAATAGATAAAGAAGAGGTCAGCCTAATTGAAATGGGCAGGTTGTTCCAGAGTCTGGGGGCAACTACCGAGAAAGCGCGGTCCCCCCTACACTTTAACCTTGATTTTGGTATAGACAGGAGACTCTGACACTTTTCAGAATGAGCCCCATTCCTTTTTTTCTGTTCACATGGAAGTGGGTCTGCTTTTTCTATAGCGATCTCAGTTCCTGGCCAAGCCCTCTGAATAGACTGCTCTGGCCCATGTCGAACATATGGAGTCCAAAAAAGTATTTATGCAAGTCGTTGCCTATAAAAATCAAACCAACTAATGTGAGGGGCTTAGTGAAGCGGGCTCCATTTTACAGAACATTACACCTCGAGACAGTTTCAGAGAGATAGGGGAGAGTAAACGGTTGGTGAGAATGCCTGATGGGACGATGGGAGGTACATCACACCTAAAGAAATGCGGGAAGTGATATGGTGAAAGGCGTAAGATGTTGTTGATGGACAAGAACATCTGTCTGAATTCATCACTTATCCACTTATCCAGTTTCAGATACTGTACTAAATATTTTCTGGAAGGGCCTTGACCATTGACCAGTTACCAATGTTGTAATTAAACCATGTCTACTTGATCAGTAACCTTAACCTAAGAGTATTAACCAGTGGATTTCACATTATTTTGCTTTTCAATGGTTGGTGTTATCAATGTTTTGCTATTTATATATATAATTTTCATTTTTTTATTACCTCAGCAAGCACTCAATTTAAATCTGGAATACCTGTTTTTATGTTATGCTATACAAGCTTGGCTGGTAGCATACTGGTTAAAACATTGGACCAATAACTGAAATACTTTTGCTTTGAATCCCCAAGCCAACAACATAATTTGTCTGTTTTTCCCTTGAGCAAACACCAACCCCTCCTCTATTAAATCTGAAAATGAATGCACCTAATGCTGTTATTCGCTCTGGATAACAGCGTCTGCTAAATTACATTAAATGAAATGTAAACACACTTCAATGATAAAATGCAAATTTTCTCTCCTTTCATTTTACTCGTCCCACCATCCCGCCTCACTCCCTAACGCCCTTCTTCCCTCACCTTTCCCTTGCACAATCCCGATTTTAACCCTAAGTGTTCCTCTGGAAGGGGGCGCCTAAAACAAGCATTTTAGGCTGAGGACATCAAGGGCTTCGCCAGCTGTCACCAACTGTTCTTACTGGGGATCGATGAGGGGAACGAGAAAGTAAAGTTCAATGATTTAAGATAAGGAAAGAGCCCCAGTCTGTCAAAGAAGCAAAACGATAAACTAATACATAATCACTTTGTCAGAAATATTGTGTGTAGTCATGTATTCACATAGTAGATATATACAATTTCTTTTCCATACACAGGTACATTAACACGCACTTACTTTAATGTCTTTCCCTCTTTTCTCTCTACAGGGATGGTAAGTACTTTTCTCCTCCCCAGAGAGCCCAGCACATCTACGACGATTTCCCCACGGCTCCAACTGGTACCAGGCTGCTATGAGGATGTGATAGGCTCCTCCTCTCACCAGATGAAAGAGGTGTGGCTATCTTTTACAAATTGCAGGAAGAAAAGAGGAAGGGCCTCATATTCCTGAAAGAGGCATTGTTCTTCCTTCACCGACACCTAGATGTCACCAACAATCACAGGTACTGTACACTTCACGTAACGACTTGGAATGTATGTTTCGGCATTTGTAGTAGTTGTGTTTCTTTATCTCATCTCTTGTGCATATCTGTCCTGTTCTTTCATTTAGCTAATCTATTCAACTATCTATGTAGGTTAACTGGGAGAATATCCTGTTGTTATAAATATCTGGCTGTTAGGTTTTTATCGCTACATTCTGAAACCAAACTAATTGTGACACTATATTTTTCAGGGGTGCATGTTGACCGTCTTGTAATTGGGATGGGTAATGCGATTAGAGTTCAGGTGTGCTTGTTGAGTTGTCCATGCTTGTTTTACTGTGATGAGGATGACCAAATAGAGAAGCAATAATCAGACATTCCTGTCCACAACTTGGTTCAAGTTTTAAGTTTTACAGTCACATACATTAGACTGCAGGTGTTATTGCATGTAGAGTGAAAATGACAACACCCATGTGCAATCCCATCTAAGCTAAATGTTGGATTCTTCGGAAGACACTTTAAAAGCATGTTCAATCAAACAAATAACATGACCATCTCACTCAGCCACTGCAATCTTATAATGAACTATGTGGTTTCTAACCCTCAATGATGATTGGCTCAAAAGCTTTGGTATCTGATAGTGCAGCCAAGGCAATCAATTTTCATGATCACGTGTCTGGGTGAAGTATGGTGAGTACAGGTACAGTAGGTGAGTAAAAAAATCTCGAAACACAATGGAAAAACAATATACTACTCCGCCGGATACCAAACCAAAGCAAAGAGGAAACAAAACACTCAAAAAGGAAAGAAATCTTACCCTTGATGTGGACCAATTTTATACACTGCACTCAAAATACCAACTGATACTGTCAACAAAGTAACATTTCCAGTTTCAGGTACACAAACTAACATACCCTTCTCCAGGCACACTATATCTCAAACTCTCTGGGTTTTTTAGTCTCCAAATGTCAACTAAATGTTTCCACAATATCAGTTATTTGTCTTGCATGCCGTTGGGTGATAGTTTCATGTTTAATTATCTTTGCAATGCTTTACAATATTTAAGAAGGTGTTGCAATCCCCTACCATAATAATATGATCGTTAGCTGTTTTTAAATTCACAAGGTTACTATATATCTGCAAAGAAGTGTTGCTCATGTATGTTGGGACAACAGAGGTTAATGAGCCATACTTGTTTGTCATTCAATTCGATGTTAAGAATTATTCACCTTCCGTTCTTGTACTAGAATCGCCACTCCCTTTGAATTTGATAGTCCATAATTATAGTATACGTGTCCCCCCAAAAATGATTTAATCTGAAATGTTTGAGTGAGTTTCCTGCAAGCAATATAATGTATGGTGTAGCTAGTATGTTTCCTTTAGCCATGAAAAGGTAGTTTTTCCATTTTATAATCAGCTATGACATTACAATTATAAATAGGTATACTTAACTTAATACTGACTACTACTAAAAGTAAATGTAGTTATTAATCTAATCTGTAAGGACACAAGGGGTAAGGGAGGTGTTGTTTATGCTTTCATTATTATCACTGTATACTGTACATTAGACTATTCTGGTAAAAAGAATCACATGGTTTCCAAAGTAACCATGGTGTTATGTTCTGATCACGGAATAGCTGCTCATCTATAAACAATTTGTCAACTACTGTATATGCTAATTTTCCCTTTCTTTTTTCAGTTTTGGGAATAGTATTATTATTCTATCATAAATGTCTTAATTAATTAAACTGATCATTCATTCTGAAGTCAGTCCCTTTGACCTCTCTGCATTTGCCTTCCTTTTGTTTGAAGTTTAACAAAATACATATAATGGTCCAGATGTCTCTGGGTGTGGCGGCATTGTAGAGTGCATCTTTGGGTGTGGCAGCATGGTAGAGGCGACGTAGTAGAGACCAGGGCCGGTGTAGTATATGCCTGGACAGGGGGAGCTGAGGCCCAGGTTGGCTGGAAGCTCTGGTGCATCTGCGTGGTCGCCCAACCGCTTCCCCACAGTGCATTTTGAGTAGAGGGAAGGATGATGGTGGCTGGAGGCAGACTTTATCAGAGGTGTGGAAGCTACTCAACCCTTTTATTCCACCATGGAGGGGGAGCAAAGATGTTCTAAAGCCTGGCAGATAATAGCTCATAGCTTCCCAACTCCAATCCACCCCTCTCCCAGACGTCGGTGGCCGCGGCAAGTTTTCCAACTTGTTGCTTCTAGATTTGGTCCACCATTCTGTCATGCTAGAGCTGAACATACTGAGGTGGAAGCAGGCGCAGAGTTGAAAATACTTTTAGTATATATATAATGTATATAACGTAAAAGCAGCTTTCTGGCAGGGTGACAGGAAACACAAAGGTATACACACTAGTGGCCGTCACACTGTTGTTATGGTTATATTTAATGTGTTTTTTTGTTAATGCCTCTAATGCTAATTTACCTTAATCTTCTGTAGCCTAGCTGCATCTCATGCCTGCACGCGCCTGCTATTTAGTGAGATGGCTGGAACTGCTTCTCTTTCACTAAGCCTTCGATGTTAGTTGGCGATGAGGATGATGCTACTCGCAGTTGATTTTCCAGGTTTTAAACTGTCAGTCTTGAGCAGAACCGAGATTTTGCAAGAGTCCGTTTTAAGACTAATTGCTTTCAGTAGTAGGTTGTGCCAACCAAGGACGAAAATCTCAGTGCTTGTCTCCTGAGACCAGGATATTCTTCAGCACGCACATACAGTTTATAAAACTCAAGCAGAGGGAGGTTGTTGTATTTTGCTTTGAGCTCATCACTGCTTTGTAGCTCAATAATATCGTGTTGCAGGTTGTCAGGCACGTCAGCTGGTTCCACATTATACGGCATTGCAATAATGTTGTGTTCCTTTACCTTACTTTTCATGTCCTGAAAACTCTCACCGAAAGCATGAGAGTGGCGCACATACATACATATTCAGATGTTACAGCCAGAAGCGTCATGCACCTATTTTTTTTAAGGGGTCACAGTGTGCACAACACACGCAAACATGTGCCCACAAATACATATATTTTAAAGAAAATCCACTTGGCTCAAAAATCCGAGGGGGCACGTGCTTCTTCCCTCAAATGGTAAAACCGTGCGAGCATCTCTCCACGACTCAGCCATCGAACTTCACCAGATCTCTGTATTCTGACTCAAGCTCACTCAAAAGTTATTTAGACTGGCAGATATTCAGCCCTCTACTCTTGATAAAGTTGATAGTGGAAACGACGGTCGACATTACATTACTGAGCTTCAGGGAATGTGCGCACAAATTCTCTTGATGTATGATACAGTGGCACACAACTAACTCACTCGGATCAATATTTTGACGGCTCAATTCTCTTTTGATAAATGCGGTTAATCCCCTTTGATCGCCGACCATGGCTGGAGCTCCATCCGTTGCAAGGCCACTTAACTTTTCAAATGAAAGTTCAAACTGGTTCATAGCTGACATAACTTGCCCAAACTAATCCTCACCTTTAGTAGTGCCATGCATGGCTTGCAGTGAAAACAAGTCCTCCATTGTATTGAAATGCAAAGTAATCCCACGCACAGAAATGGCTAATTGGGCAGTATTTGTAATGTCTGTTGTTTCATCACAAGCTAGCAAAAAAAACCTCAAAATTCTGTGTTGTGTCCTTCAGTGTTTTTTCAATATCCACTGCCGCGATCAGTGACAGATCTTCATGATAAACTTGCGCTTTGGAACAATTTCACTTTGTCAGGTGCAAGCGGTTCTGGTGTAGCAACAAGGCACTCCTTCACAAATTTCCCATCTAATTGAGCTTTCACCTTGGCGATTAGCTCACTCACCACATAACTTGCATGTACAACGTTATCTCTGTCCAAATTCGGTCTGGTGAAAGCTGCCTGTTGGGCACTCAAACTTCGCTGAAGTGTGTTTATTTTATCCCTGCGTACCTGCCCTTGCAGCTTACTTAGCCTAGCATATTCAGTACTGTAATGACGTTCCAGGTTGGCCTTTTTCAGTACAGCGAGCGACTCTCCACACACAGGGCAAACTGGCTTGCTCCTCACTTCAACAAAGAAGTAATCATCGGTCCATTTGTCTTGAAAAACACAACATTCATTATCTACATTTCTCTTCTTGACAGATGCCATGCTAGCCTTCAGCGCAGAGCTTAGATTTAGAAGTCTGTGACTGTGACACTACGTGAGGTGTTTACAGTGTAAACTTTACAATCACATCAGGGCAGTGTAAACCATGACCCTCAACATTTGAAACGAAAAGGAAATTGAAGAATTTTTCTCTGTTACTTCAGACAAAAGTAATCGTCTATGCTTGTAATTTGTAAACTTTTTGGGGGGATTATTTGAAAATGTATTTATATTTTTTCCGCCAAGTTGCCTTTGCCTCCACGGGCCAGATCAAAGTCTTTGGTGAGCCGGATGCGGCCCTTGGGCCGGACGTTCCCCACCCCTGACATAAAACAATGCAGCTGGGCGTAATAACCCACCTGAAGTAATGAATGACACTGCTGTTCATGTGATGTCCATCGTGTGGCGCGCAGGCTCAACACCACAATTTTAGAGATATATTTTGAATACAACCTCCACTTGAAACCACTAAATGAGGAAAATTGTAAAGATGTTTTCCCTAACAAAAAGGAAACAAACAAACAAACGAGGAACAGGGTAAGGAAAAGAACTCAGTAAACAAGCCCCAAGAAGCTATTAATTCATTTCAGGCTGGAAAATAACTTGTCACGTTTGGGAGGATTAAAGGGCGGAGGAGCAATGAGACAGACGCGAAGGACGGAATATAAACAAAAAGGTACTTTAATAATTGACTGGGTAAAACAAAACAGCCACGAGGGGCAAAACGAATAACTCCAAAACTATAAACAGAGACAACTGGAAACATAGAACAGGAACTAGGAACAGGATACTAGGAGCAAGGAACAACAGGACACCAGGAGCACGCAACATGGAAACATTGACCGAACAAGGGAGGGTTACAAACACACCAACTAAATACTAACACTAATGAGGACAATGACAGACACCTGGGCACAATAACAGACATCTACTGATAAAATCAAGGAGCACAGGCAATAACACCACAGAGGCACACGAGGGAGACAAACACCACACAAGGGGAAGGAATCAG
>JACXGM010005495.1:24677-35138 GCA_016801145.1 Umbra pygmaea | reverse complement strand
GGCCTTTTGGAAACTAGTGGAACCTGCAGTCAACACCAAGATGGTGCGGATCACCAACGCCAATCTGCATCTGCCAGCAGCTCTGAGTTCCCTCAACCAACAACGGTATGCACGTGTACAATAATTATAATGCAGATCTTTTACTTTCATAAAAGTAGTCATACTACAGTGTAGAAACGTCAGTGGTGGACAAAGGAGTTGGATCCTTTATTTAGGTAAAAGCACTAATTCCACGCTGTAAAAATACTGTTAACAATTAAATTGTACTTGAGTAAATGTACCAAGTTACACCTCACCTCAGTGAATAATAGTATCTAGGCCTAACACTGGTTTATTTTCACAGAAACATCAACCCAGAGAGCTGCTGCTGTTCCTCATGCATCTGTAAATGGGCCTGCCTCTCAGGGATCATATTGTGATAAAGTTCATTATTTTCCATAATGTAATGATAAAAATGAAACTTTTATATATTTTAGATATATAAAATAAATATTTCAGTTCATTTATTGTTTTAAAACTGATGATTTTGGCATACAGCTCATGAAAACCCAAAATTCCTATCTCAATGAATTAGCATATCATGAAAAGGGTCTCTAAACAAGCTATTAACCTAATCATCTGAATCAACTACTTAACTCTAAACACCTGCAAAAGATTCCTGAGGCTTTTAAAAACTCCCAGCCTGTTTCATTACTTAAAACCGCAATCATGGGTAAGACTGCCGACCTGACTGCTGTCCAGAAGGCCATCATTGACACCCTTAAGCAAGAGGGTAAGACACAGAAAGAAATTCCTGAACAAATATGCTGTTCCCAGAGTGCTGTATCAAGGCACCTCAGTGGGAAGTCTGTGGGAAGGTAAAAGTGTGGCAAAAAATGCTGCACAACGACAAGAGGTGACCGGACCCTGAGGAAGATTGGGGAGAAGGACCGATTCCAGACCTTGGATGACCTGCGGAAGCAGTGGACTGAGTCTGGAGTACAAACATCCAGAGCCACCGTGGACAGGCGTGTGCAGGTAATGGGCTACAGGTGCCGCATTCCCCAGTTCAAGCCACTTTTGAACCAGAAACAGCGGCAGATACGCCTGACCTGGGCTACAGAGAAGCAGCACTGGACTGTGGCTAAGTTGTACAAAGTACTTTTTCCGGATAAAAGCAAATTTTGCATGTCATTCGGAAATCAAGCTATTGATTTCCAAATTACATGCAAAATTTGCTTTCATCCTTTTTTTTTGCCACAGTCCAGTGCTGCTTTTCTGTAGCCCAGGTCAGGCGGTTTCATGTGGTTGTGAACACATACTTACCATGGTTCTTGGCATGTGTCAGCACTGCGAAAGATGGGGGGGTACAGCAGCCAGGTTCAACATTGTGGTTGCAGAGTGCTGTTCCAGCCACACAGGACAACTCTGCCACTGAAATGTCCACTGGTGAGCAATCATCAAAGACAATATAGACAGTAAAACAAAATGTCTGTCATTTCACATTCAGGACACTACTTAAATAAAACACAAGAAATGAGAATGCTGAGAGCAGGCTGATCAGCTACATGTAAGAAGTAGGTATGGGAAATTGGGAACAGGCTCAATCATGTCAGGTTATCAGTGGCATCATACACAATACTGTAATCTAAGGACATCCAAATAGATAAGCCTTCATCACCAGTCTCAATGTACTCACTTTCATATAGTGTTAGTAAAACAGTGAACATTGAACTCACTTTCATATAGTGTTAGTAAAACAGTGAACATTGTACTCTCTTTCATATAGTGTTAGTAAAACAGTTAACATTGAACACACAGTAAAGAACCACAGCCATCAAAACCAGTTTCTGGCATTTCCATGAAAGCTACTGTAGGTGTAGGTTTAGGTCATTCATTTGTCATTTTCAACACAGAGTTGCAAAACGAAGAGAAATACAGTATATAACTTAGCCCTTTCTTGTCAGCTAGCTTATTTAAATCCTAACTTACAGGTTACCTCTACTACCCACATCAAAACCACAGAACATTAACCTGATTGATGTTCTGATGAACACTTATTATTTCTACTCTGAGGTCATGAGGCTTCTCGCTCTTTTTCATCAACCTGTAACAGGCAGCCCTGACGCTCACTCTCCCTGATTAATCTTTGTCTAACAATGTGGGGAATGGGACATCATTCATGTTATACATGCACTTGATCGTACATCATCAAAACACTACACTGGATCAAATAACCTGTCATGTTGTCAAAGATAGACAGTAACGTTAATTAGGGCTAACGTTAGCTAGCTTGTCAGTCAGCTAGCTGTTGTATAACTTATCTTCATAGTTGTCGATGTAACTAGATATATACATCTTGAACCCTTTTTCACTTTAGTTCCTCTGGGCTAAGATTGCCGCTTGTACTAGCCGGTGTACATCGCTGATGGGAATCTTCGGTTGGTCTTGGAGCCATCTTGAGTTAAACAGTGCAATCCTTCCTATCGTCTCTTGTATATCGGGACCGGAATAAAGCAAAAATAGAAACACGACAGCCTGCGCATCTAGTCAATTGACCACGCTCACCACCAATGGCAGCTCATTACCAACAACACATTTCACCTTATCACTTCCGGTATGTGGTACATTCCCTTTCCGTGAAGAATCTGTCATTTGTAAATTTGTTTCGGGACTTGTAAAAGTTTTTGACACTTGTAAATTTGTCTCAGCTCTAGTAAAAGTGTTTCGCGTCTTGTTAATTTGTTTTTGTGAATGTAAATTTGTTTCATCCTTGGTAAAAGTTTTTTGCCCATGTAATTGTGTTTTATGATAGGTAAAATTTTTTCCAAAATGTAAATTTGTCTCAAGCTTTGTAAAAGTGTTTAACACTTTGTAATGTTGTTTTGCACTTCCCGGCCACCGTATAATATGCTATGTACTGAGCAGTGATCTGGAAAATTTACAACAGTAGGAGTAATAAATATTATAAATATGGCATGGAAAAGTGCTTTTAAAGGTGCATTTGAGTTAAGCATAATGCCACCCCCAAAAAAACAGAAAACATAATCAAAGGACATAACGTTACTGAAGTTTTTTACAAAGAGTAAAGCCTCTTGCACACAGAGTAACATTAGTGTAAGTATACAACACATTTTACACAAGGACATGACATCCTAACATATCATTTACCAAGCCCAGATTTACATTTTAAAAATTATACAATTTGTCATCAGGAGAATGCTGGTACCATCAGGAAGAGGCAGGTGAGGAAGGAGTGGCACAGGAACGAGTTACAGATTTAAGTAACAGGTGGAGGGTGTGAGGTAAGATCTTAAAAGGAATTAATGATGAATATGTGAACGTTTGTGCCAAAAAAGTCAAAGGTACAAGACTGTGTACATATTTTTTATTACCGAGCAAAGGAACTACTCATCCCATAAACATTGCAAGTGTAATCTTTCTGCCTTTACATTACTTTAAATTACCTAACTTTAGCTAACTTCACTTACACAATGTCATCCTTGAAATATGATATAATCTACAGCTCATTAAACATATTTACAAGTCTCTAACTATCTATATTTTTGCTACAACACAGGCATACGACACAGGCAGCCTGCCAGAGTTGGAATTGCAAAGCTTTTTCGCGGGCTCAGTAAACTGCAAGTTTGTCTCCATGACATCACAGAGTTCCACCAATCAGAGGCATCACTGCTGGTTTAGGATTGTGGGTAATGAAGTACTTATCCAAGACATCGCAAATAAAATATATTTATCTCAAAACACGGTTGGTGCCCCATGAACTTTTGGCATCAATATGAGCATATACAATCGCTTAGTCATGTCGTAGCTGGTTTTAAGTCTACCATCGACGGTTACGATTTAATGGCTTATACTCAAATTGTCAACGGAGAAAATGTATTGTATGCTTACTTCTGGAGTCGGCTGTGGGCGGGACTGTTGAGGTCTATTGTTAATTTATTAGTAGAACTGTGATGCAGCCATGACATAGACAAAATGAGAGGCAGGTGGCACTGCAGGGTATGCGGTTTTAAAATGTATTCATGATTGTAATGGATTAAACCCAAGGATGGAGGTTGAGTTGCTGCCTGTTCAATGCAAGTTCCTCAATCAATAAACAGAAACAAGGATGTATGAACAGGGGGGGCGGGGGCACATATCCCCCCAATGATACAGACAGGCAATGTGGTCCCCAGCAATAATAAAAACAATTTGTGAAAAATATATGGTGTGTCCCCCCCAATATCAAAATCTTTCCTACACCCTTGGGCTACATTGTGTTTTGAAGTTGGCATTTGAACTCACGGACATCCTCTTGGATATCCTATTTTTCTTTATCAATAAAACAATGTCATTCTGAAGTGAAATGTATTATTTGTAGCACTTTAGTGATTAAACTATTGTACTACAATATAAATGTCTCAACTAAACAGCCTATTGTATATTTAAAATACCTTTTCATGCACGAGAAATCATCTCCTTTCTTTGCCTCAATCATAACATAAAATATGGCAATATGTACGAGACAGATTTGATTAGGCTACATTGTTTTTTGATGTCAGCATATGAACTCACGGATATCATATTTTTTTTATCAATAAAACAATGTTGTTCAGAAGGTTAATGTATTATTTGTACTGCTTTAGTGATTAAACTAGTGTCATTATATGAATGTATGATAATATTCAGGTGAGCAAGGAAATATTGTTTAGAATGGGTGTACTTTTATAATTATTTAGGTTGTTTGTGAATTTCTATCCACATGAAAACGCAAAAAATGCCTGATCATGTGCTGTCAAGAGCATGCCAAACCAACAGGTGACAATATAACCCTAACCGTAAGGCCATTTTGGTCAATCAGAAGCCTAAAAAAGGGTTATTACCTGTTCCAGTAGTTCTCATCCAAAACTGGCGAGGTCTGTGTCCTAAGAGCGTAGTGAATTCATAAGCAGTGACCTGAGCAGAATTGCATTCTGATGCCTCTGTTCAGCAATATAATACGATAAATGTGCATGTATCGGTATTTAAGCCCTGCTAGCAGCAAAGTTATTAGCAGCGATAGTTTGGCTACGTCCGCCATCGCACAGACTCTTTCAAATTGTATTATTTTTGCACAAACTCTCCTCATGTAAACAATGGAGATAGTGGCGCACAATGACGTTAAACAGAGATAACAGCGCGCAGTCGGACGTCACGTGCCAAAATCTCAGTTTTCACCGTCCACATGACACCACTGTAACCAGAGTTTCTAAAAAACTTCACCCTGGCCGGAGTTTTCAAAAAAGCTTGGTTTCAGTGACCTGATACAGCGTTTTCGTGTGGACGAAAGGCATAACCGCATAGAAAAAAACTCAGGTTTCAAAATTACCTGTGTTCGTGTGGACGAGGCCTACAACTACCCCCTTGGGATGTACCGGTTCGACAGCTTTAATGGAATTATAAACAACCCTTGTTTTGTGGGGTGGAGGAGGGGCTGTGTTTCAATTGCGCAGGCAGGAACGATCTCCATCCATCAATGGATCTGCACTGAGTTTTTGAACTTAAAACTAGGCAGAGTAGGGTTGTCATCCGGCCTGATAACTGAGCCAGGTTGTCACAGAAAATAAATAAGCTGGCCGATAAAGAGGCTGGTAAAAACATTATGCCATTGCTATGGCACAGTGTGCGCATAAACCATTCAATATTTAATGGTGTAGAAAGCAATAAACAATAAAGGTGAGAAAACTATGTGTGGCAGTATGAGATTGACTGGTAACTAGCTGGTGCTCCTTTGGCCAATCACTGCCCCAGGGCGCCCTATAAAAACGTCTGGCTGCCCTCTTGCTCATTGATGACGGAAGTGTGTTTGACTTCCGGTTGCTCACTCTAGCTCATGCTTGAAAGCGATACAGGTGAGGTGGTGGTTATACTGTTTGCGCACTAATCCCATGGTTATTAGCCGTGTTATGCTTATTGTGTACTGTGCGCTTGCAGGTCTACGGGTCTTGGGCTGGTCTTTAACCCTGTTGTTTCAACCTGGCGATAGTGGTCCTAACCGGTAAGTTGCCCTCTTCTGGATGCTGAAATGTCTGGCTAAAAATGTTCTAACCAGCTGTTCTGTTATGGGTAATTGTTGTGCTCCTGACCCCGGGCCCACTGTCCCTCCTGACCCCGGACCCACTGTCCCTCCTGACCCTGGGCCCTTTCTGTTGCCCACCCCGGTGTTGTGGGCTTAGGGGGTGGTACTTAACGTCCAGCCCTGGAGGGTCTGTGAGGGGCCATTAGGTTTTCTTTGAGTGGCTCCCCTATGTGTCTCGCTCCCAGTGTGTATGTATTATGTTCTAAGTGTTATTCAGTATATATTACGGTGGTTCAGTTAGTCTCACAGTTTTCCGTGTCTCACAGGTTGAGTGTCTTTCCGGTTGTATACTGTTGTCGCCATGGTTACCTCTGTGTATGTCACGTGTTCCCCAGTCAACCTATCGTGTCTCACAGCATTGCCTCTGACCTTTCCCATTGTCTCTCGTTAGGTGTTGTATTTAGGTTGAGTGATTGGTCTTGTCTTGTCGATCAATGTTCCCTGTTATGTGCTACGGATTATGTGTTGTTAGTATATCATTTTAGATCATCTTCTGTGGCAGTATTTGTTTTACCAGTGTTTGAATTAAACTTCATCTGGATTATTGGCATTCCTTCGCGCCTGTCTCTCTTTATAATAACATGTGGAACCGTGACAGTCACAGCAAAGGGTCTAAAGGGTGATATTTTAGTTTTAACTAACTAAACTGGCACACGGTCAAGGCCCCCTACCCAAACTTACAGCAGGTGGCCCATACCCGGTCTAACTAGTGTGCTTTAGACAAGGGAGTCCCCTACGGGCAAGATGTATGCTCCGGAGCAGCTCTAGGCTAAATCTCCTCACTCCCTGTGAACAAAAGAACAACACAAAGGGGATTAATGATAGGAATATAACTACTAACTAACAAAGACAAAACTAAGGCCTACCACTCTAACAAATATCCAAAACAAAGCTCTCACTCTAACAACTAACACTAAAGTACACCATACACAGCTCACAAATATACCACAGTTCTGTAGGTACACTGCAACCTCACAGAGAGCAACCTTACACCACCAGAGAGAGAGAGAGAACAAACAAATGGCACATTTTATAGAGGGGAAGGGCATGATGGGATTGCTGTTAATTGCCAAAACCAGGTGTACGGGATAACGGAGGGGAGGAGTCAGTGATAAGTGAATGGAGGGACTGATGACTGGATCTGCACCACCTGTGGGGAAACATACGAACAGAACAGAACCACAGTAGAAAAACACCAATACTGAACCAGGGGACGTAACACTGTTCCCTTTGTACACAATAATGACTCAGCTTTACAAGGGTTCAGGTGAAGATTAGTTACTAAACAAATATGTAAGTTTGTGGGGTGCAGCTAATTACTGGTTACTAAACAAACCTTTCCTTTTATATAAGCATGACTCATCCTCATAGGGGCTCAGCTATTTTACATAAAAACTTTTAGCTGAATGTATCAGCATTATAATGTAAACAGGATATAGTTACGCAAGGGGTTGGAGAAATATAAAGAGGTTAAAGGTTGCTGTAGGGATAGGTCATTCCGTTATAAAGTCTATTCAATTCTACAAACTCTCAAGTCATCATTCTGAAGGGAAGTTATTTTCTACTACTAACGCAAACAATACTAAAAGTAGTAATTGTATTCAATTATTGTATTAAATTATTAAGCTTATCTGTGCTAGCAAATAACCTGCTGTGTTTAGCGGCAAACAGCAACTGAAAGTAAAAGCTTTCTGGGTGTGGTTGTAAGAATGTGTTTTCATTTAACTTAAAGGTATATTTTATTGTTTCTGTGAAAATTTTCCAGAAACTATTAATCATAATTGACATAATCATTCTTCACCTATAGAAAGGTTTATTATAGCTTCCGTATATAGCTTCCTTTATTTAAACCTGCACTATATAACTTTTTCAAAAGCTACAAAAAAATTAAAAAAACTATATTTTCAGACTAGTAAACTACCATGCTTTGGAATGGCAAATACCATTGTGTTTAGTGTCAAACAGAAACCGAAAGTAAAAGCTTCCAGGTTATGGCTGTAAGTAATGTATTTTTGTTAACTTAAGGGTATATTTTATTGTTCCTCTGTTCATTTTCCAGAATCCATAACTCATTATACATAACCATTCTTCACCTAAAGAAAAGTTCATATAGCTTTCCCTATAGCTTCCTTTATTTTAACTTTTTCGAAAGCTACAAAAACATACAAAAACAATGTTTTGGACTAGTAAACATTAAGAACTAGCATATTGTATCCAGGGATGGAAAACGTCAATGTAAATAATACAAAATACAGACAATAGTAGACTAGCAAAATCAATATTTCACAATATCTAACTCTAAACTAATGTATATTATGGACAAAACAATAATAATGTGTATTTTCAGAAATTGGTTATATTTTCCCTGTATTATTCCTGTGTTTAGTAAAAACATATAAATAAAAAATCATTTAAAAAATCTATGAAAAATTCAGGCCGACAGAACAAATGAAACAAATGTCATTATTTATACAGTAGTGCAGCTATAAGATACACTATACTATATGTACTGTATAGTATTTGCTATCTGCGCAGGGGCTGAAAAGATACTGATCCAGACATTGCGCTAGAAGTTTATAATAATTTTTTGAAAAATGTTGTCATTTTAAAAATAAAATAATTGTCAGTCTGTTTGTCACAGGGTTGTAATTCACAATAATATTTAATAAAGAATAATGAAGTTTCATACACTTAGGTCAGGTCAGCAGGGTTCAGTACACAAGATGTCTCAGAATGCCAATATCAGTTTGCAGGGACTAACAGAGGAGTAAAATAGAGGCCAGGCAAGGTTTGATACACAGACAGTTCCAACAGAACTAGTCTGTTCCAATACAATACCACATTCCAGGGAGATTTGGGTGGTAGGAAAGGTTCGATACATGGACAGGCTCTGGGCAAAGGTACATAAGGGCAGATCTAAAACATGGTGAAAAGGCAAGAACAGGTCAGATCAGAATAGTTCAGATACAGATCAGAATGCAGAGCTCAGTAAGTCAACTTAACCTAACAATACCTCACAAGGGGCAGAACAAACAGAAAGGATAATATACTGACAGATATAGTTGTATGCAAACGTTTAGGCACCCCTTACAATTTCCATGATTTTCATTCATAAATAATTTGTTATTTGGATCAGCAATTTCATTTTGATCTATCAAATAACTGAAGGACACAGTAATATTTTGGTAATGAAATAAGGTTAATTGGATTGTCAGAAAATGTGCAATATGCATCAAAATGTAATAAGACAAGTGCATAAATTAGGACACCATTGTCATTTTGTTGATTTGAATACATTTAACTAACTAGCACTGATTAATTGGAACACACAATTGGTTTGGTAAGCACATTAAGCCTTGAATTTCATAGACAGGTGCATCCAATCATGTGAAAATGTATTTAAGGTGGCCAATTGCAAGTTGTTGTTCTCTTTGACTCTCCTCTGAAGAGTGGCAACATTTGGGCCTCAAAACAGCTCTCAAATTACCTGAAAACAAAGATTTGTCATTATTATGGTTTAGGGGAAGGCTACAAAAAGCTATTGCAGAGAGTGAAGCTGTCAGTCGCCACTGTGAGGTACATAGTGAGGAAATGGAAGACCACAGGCTCAGTTCGTGTTAAGGCCAGAAGTGGCAGGCCAAGTAAGATATCAGAGAGGCAAAGGCAAAGGATGGTGGGAACGGTCAAAAACAGCCCACAGACCACCTCCAAAGACCTATAACATCATCTTTCTGCAGATGGTGTCACTGTGCATCGTTTAACAATTCAGCACACTTTGCAAAAGGAGAATCTAGGCCACAAACAGAATCACTTTAGGTATTGCAAATGCACATTTGGACAAGCCTGCATCATTTTGGAAGAAAGTGCTGTGGACTTATGATACAAAGTTGGAGTTATTTAGCCATAACAATGGGCGTTATGCATGGCGGCAAAAGAACACAGCATTCCTCAATAATATTTTATTTTAATGTAAGATTGTCACGACGGCCAAGGCTGTCGTGGCAACTCACCTAATGGTGATGGACTATATGTTTTATTGTCTTTAGTGTTTATGTACGTTTCATATTATTTCATGTGTTTGTATGTTTGGTTAGGCGCCGACCTCTGGGCGCTGGAGTGGTACGCAATTGGTTACTCATTGCGCACTTATGGTGCACTGGTTCTCTCTACACCGGTGCGTAATGAGTAATCAAGATGCCTATTTAACACCGGCGTTCCAGGGGTTCGGTGCGTGTTATTGTGAGTTGTACACTCCTGTCAGAGGAGAGAGAGAGAGAAGCGAACTGAACTATTGTAAGTTATGTCCACCCGGCTGCGCTATGCTGATGTGTCGTATAACCATTCATATTTGATTGAGCCTT
>JACXGM010005495.1:0-24577 GCA_016801145.1 Umbra pygmaea | reverse complement strand
TAAACGTTCATTAAACATCTTGTACGCTCCTCCCGCATCCTGGTCTCCAATCTCTCCTACACAACAACAACTGTGACAAAGATAATACAAAGAACCACAATTGATGAAAGACATACATAAACGCAATCAAAAAGATTACTCAAAATAAAAGAGAAAGATTAAATTAAAATAAAACTAGCAGTTGCAGTGCACAATTATACATTGTATGTGCTTTTCAGTCCCTTTTCAGGTCTATTCCTATACATATTACTCTAGACCATTCTTCTTTCGGGTATAATTCCAATAGGGACCCTTCTGTTACAAAAACAATCACAATTGGTATCCAATACCAGTACAAAAAGGTATGGTTTAATGGAATATCAAACCCAAACATTTTTTTATAGGTTTTTAAACCGATAGCTAAAAACCTAAGATTTTTGGGAATAACCACATTAGATGTCCGTAAGTGCCACAGCTATCTTTACATTTCACATATAATGATGAGCACATATTTTCATATTTACATCGAATAACAGGGGTAACATGCAGTCATTGGATATCCTTATATTGAGTCTCATAAGATTTATTAGAACATGTAATTTTCTTTGCATTCAACAAGATCCTTTTCCACATTCCCTCATCCAGTTGGGATCCAAAATCTTCACCCCAGGAGGTTTCACTATTGATCATGGGTATGTTAACAAATATTTATAAGTAAATATAACTTAGTACTTTGTCCTTTAAAGAAGAAGCCTTTAATAGTATCATTTGAAGTGAATTCATATTCAAGCCTCTCATATATGATGGTATAGGATGGATATAGTTCCTAAACTGTAAATAACAGAAACATTGTGTTTAAGGGAGTTTAAATAAATTCTGAGTTGAGAGAAAGATTTTAAAATCCCATCTGAAAAGAGGTCATGTATTTTAAATATACCAGCATTGTTAAATGTTTTAAAACCCACATCTAAACAAGACAATTCAAAATCAGGATTTTAAACAATAGGCGCCAGATAGAGAGTTGTTTTTTAATCCCAAAGTGTCTACATACTTGATTCCATGTTTTTAAAGTATTACTAAAAATAAAATTATCTGTCATTCCCTGTATTGAGATTACATAATTTATAAAGGGCATATTTGACAAAGCTGGATCACATATTTTCCAAATGCAGAAATGTAGAATTAGCATCACTATTTAACTATATAGTAATATATCTCATTTGTGAGGCCCAATGATAATACATTATATTTGGCAGTGCTAACCCCCCTTTGTTCCTAGGTAACTGCAGTTTCTCCAATTTTCTCCAGTTTGCCCTTCCATACAAATTTAATTAGCAAACTATGTAGTGATTTAAAGAACTTAACTCGAAAATAATTGGGTAACATCAGCAATGGATATAAAAGCCTGGGTAAGATATTCATCTTAATAATAGCAATTATGACAAGTATTTATTATATTTTACAAAGGGCTCCATCTTTAAAGATTTCTTCAAATTTCATTCACCACTGGGTCTAAATTCATTTTTACCATATCATCAAAATTACAACAGACATTAAAGGTACAATATGTTATATCAATCAAAACAATAACAAAATACACACTTTGCATTAAAAGCAAACATCACTATACACATATTATATATATTTCTTAATTTTGTACTTACATTATCCTAAATGTTTCCACTAACTTTCAAATCCAGAGAAATTTGTAATATAATTCGAAGACACGGGACGTTTCATTTTGTCGCCCGTAAATGGCGTCATATAACCTGTGACTACTCTAGTTGTTATAAGGTCCAGGGAGCCGCCAAACATAACGTGAATAAAGTTATAATTTTTTAACAATATATTACTTTGTCAGTGAACATTTTTTTCTGCCGGAGATGCTAGATTGGAAGGTTGTCATTGACGACGATAACAAAATTCCCAAGTATCAATTAGGAGACAACTGAAAAGGAATGTAACCCGATAGATCAGAACAACTCAAGTTCCCAAGCGGTAAAGCTAATGATTTTCCATAGTTGACTTTCTAGCCAGAGAATACCATAAACATGTTCATTATCTCAACAACAGCTTAGAGGGAGGAAATAGGATTGTTCAGAAATAAAAGAATACCATCTACATATAGCGAAATCTTATATATTTATCTTTTAGTTTGAATACCGGAGCTAGATCTAATCATCTCCGCCAAAGGTTCCATTGCTAATGCAAATAATAATGGGGAGGAAGGGCATCCTTGTTTGTTACATTTACTTATAGAGAAATGTGAGGACATTACCCCCACGATGGAAACTGATGCTTGTGGTGCAGAATATAAAAATTTAACCCATTCAATAAACCCATCTCTGAATGTATACTCCCATTTTAACATACTATAAGATACCTAATAATCTCCTAATTTTTGAATATGAATGTCTGTTTTGGACAAAGCCTGTATATCAATTTTTGCTATAATATATTTAACCTAAAATTAATAAGTTTAGCAAAAATATTAAAATCTGTCTTATGAATACTTATGGGTCTATTCAATTCAGGATATTCTGGGTCTTTGTTGTCAGGCTTGGGTATAGAAAACAGGTAAAGAACCAAATGCAGAGATGTAAAAGCAATGGAATGTTTAGGTGTGGCAGATCTGGTGATCAGGAATGTCTACATGTGTGAATGATGATGGAATCTCATGAAAGGAACTGACAAACACACTGAGACAAATCAGACACACACACAGGGAAAATCAGGAAGGGGACATACACTAGGAGGGGGAGACAGCTCAGGAGGGTGAAACCCTGACAGTACAATAATCTGAGGAGGAGGGGGCCATGGCAGAGGGGGTAGCAAATGACACATCCGCACTGGCTTAAGGTTGGAGACGTGGAACACTGAGTGGACCTTCATTCTAGATGGAAGTTTGAGGTGAACAGACACAGGGTTAACCACGAAAGGTCCCAGGAAGTGACAGGAGAGGTTGCGGGAGTCTGACCTGACGGAGATGTTCTTCGCAGACAGCCAGACCTTATCTCCAGGGGCGTAGGCAGGAGCAGGGGTTCTTCTGTGGTTAGCGTGTCTGCTATATCCCTCCGAAAGCCTTTACCAAAGCCATCCATGCCCAGTGCTAATTATTGTGGCATCTGCAGATGTGGGCCTGCACAGATGGCACCGACAGGTCCTTCTCGTGTTCTGGGAAGAGAGGGGGTAGATATCCAAATGGGCATTCAAAGGGAGACATACCTGTGGCGGTGGTCGGAAGGCTGTTGTGTGCATAAGCCACTCACGGCAGTTGGGATGACCAGTGGGACGGGTCAGCAGAGGCCAGACAGCGCAGGGTTGTCTCCATTTTCTGGATAGCCCTCTCTGCCTGACCGTTTGACTAAGGGTGAAAACCAGAGGAAAGGCTGACCATGGCCCCAATAGCACTGCAAAACGCCCTCCATACTGCGGACGTAAACTGGGGACCACGGTCCGACACCACGTCGAGGAGAAGACTGTGGCGTTAGAACACCTCACGCACCAATAGGTCAGCCATCTCCTTGGCGGAATTAAGCTTGGGTAGAGGGAGATAATAGGTGTATTTTCAAAAAAGATCAACAACCGTAAGGATGACGGTGTTACCTTCAGAGGGAGGCAGTCCGGTAATGAAGTCCAAAGCCAGGTGAGACCAGGGACGGCGTGAAATGGACAGGGGATGCAGAAGTCCGGCACTAGGCTAAGTGGAGGTCTTGTTGAGAAGAAGAGCCTCGGTACGGGAAACGCCGGGATGACAAGCCAAGTGAGAAGAATGGCCCCATTTCAATACAGAGGGTCTAACAGGTTCATGTACATACAGAAGGTTGGGGGAAACATCACCAGGACCGGGGTTGTTACGGAGTGCAGTAAGAACGTCCTCCTCCACCTTCCAGGTGATGGTGCCAACAACACACTGATCAGGAAGTATGGTGTCCAGAGAGCATGAACACAGTAGATCCCTGTAGTGACCAACTCATCCTTTATGGACTCCAACAACCCGTTTTGGAAAGCAGCCTGTAGTGCATCGGTGTTCCAGCCGCTCTCAACAGCCAGAGTACGAAAACATATGGCATAATCAGCAACACTGTGAGTACCTTGTTTGAATGTTAATAGTTGTCCTGAAGCTTGTTTACCCACCGTGGCGTGGTCAAACACCTTCTTCATCTCTGTGGTGAACATAGTATATGATTCTGATCCTACTTTCAGCCTCTCCCAGACCGCAGCAGCCCACTTCAGAGCCTCTCCACCACAAAAACTGATGATATAAGCAATCTTTTATCTCTCCTTAACAAAGGTACAGGGCTGCTGATCAAAGACCATCCCATATTGTAACAAAAAAGTGCAATTCTCCTCCATATTCTCCTCATACCTGGCCGGAGAAGATACCCAGGGTTCCCGGAAGACCTCGGGTTGGTGGCTGGGCGCAACCGGATCGGGCTGAACAGGAGTGGGTGGAGCAGGAGGAGTCAGCTGTTGTCTTAGAGTGGCCAAGTGGATTGATAGGTCCTGGAGGGTGGATGTGATTTGTTGAAGAGCGGTGTCGTGGCTAACCAGGAGGTTACCTTGATGGCTCACGGCTTGACACATGGCATCCATCTCCGCTGGTTCTATGTGGCCGGATTATTCTGTCAGGCTTGGGCACAGAAAACAGGTAAGGACCCAAACGCAGAGATGTAAAAGCAATGGAATAATAAAGGGAGGGAGACAATCAACCCAGGTGTGGCAGAGGAGCAGGTGCAGGTGATGATTGGGGCTGGAAACTGGTGATCAGGAATGGGTGCCTTCATGGTGTGAAGGGATGATGGGATCTTGTGACAGGAACTGACAAACACACATAGAGACAAACCAGACACACACAAAGGGAAAACCAGGAAGGGGACATCCCCTAGGAGGGGTAGACAGCGCAGGAGGGTGGAACCCTGACACTTTGTTTTCCTTTAGGATCATAATAATTGTAGCCAGTTGTAATGATTGAGGAAGCTTTTTGATTGTCAAAGAGTGTTTAAACATTCTAGTAATGTTAAGAATACATTTTTGTGTAATGTTAACCCTAACCTTAATCCTAACCTTAACCTCAGTAATGTCATATCTAACCTTAACCGTTAGTAACCTCTTGCCTAACCTTAACCTTTAGTAACCTCATGCCTAACCTTAACCGTTAGTATTCTCATGCCTAACCTTAACTGTGAATGTTGCAATATAATTTTGAACGCTAAGGAATGTATGGAATGTGTGGAATGTTCTCGCATGAATCCGCTAAACGAAATGTGCAGGGGCAAATTCGGTTGCTCGGGGAACCAAACAGGGAACTCCCCAGACCTTAAACCCATTGAGAACTTGTGGTCGATCCTCAAAAGGATGGACAAACAAAAACCTACAAATTCTGACAAACTCCAAGCATTAATCATGCAAGAATGGGATGCCATCAGTCAGGATGTGGCAAAGAAGTTAATTAACAGCATGCCAGGGCAGACTGCAGAGGTTCATGCAAAATTCACTCTTTGCATGAACTCATTGTCAATGAAAGACTTGGAATACTTGTAATTATACTACAATGTACCATGGTAACTACTGACAAAAAGATCTAAGAACACTGAAGTAGCAAACTTTGTACCAATGTCTATGGCACTCTATCTAATATTCATAATATTTGAGGGCTATGTTTTTTTTTTAAGTTTGGAGAGGGTGATGAAAAAACATTTTTTGTTTGGGTAGGGTAAACAATTTTCATATTCTTCGGAGCTCTTAATTCTCTGTACGCCTCCTGTCATTAAACATGAACAGTCCCTTACTATTTCCCTTTGCTTATTTAAGAAACACAAACTACAAACAGCATACAGGAAAACACTATACTTTCACCTTCTCCGCTTAAGCCTATCAAAAATTAGGAGGCACCATTTGAACTTTTAATTGTACTCATTACAAATAGTTCACTCTGAAAAGTTACATACAATGAAAAATAGTATGTTACTTAAAAAAACATTATGTTCATATTCTCTATGTGGAAGCTACTGTAGGTGAATTGTAAAGACAACAGTTCACACTCAAATGACCTATTCCCAATCCTGCAAGTTAAAGTATGTTTTATTCAGTTACTATTTATGCAAATAACCAAAAAGAGAAACAACGTTCTCACCAAATGTCCCCAATCAAACTTAATGGCAAAAAAAGCAATAATATTTTGTTTTTATCTTAAACCAAGTGACTAGATTTATGCCACAGGGAGTACTTGAGATCAAGTGAGATCAAACACACATCCCTATTTGGTTGCAAGGCTAAGGAATATGAGGTATAAGGACAAAGAGCCTGCACACAAGTATATGCTCCACCACATAGCTTTACTATAAATAGACAACGTTTCGATAAACATTGATCTTCATCAGGTCTTCTTACAGAAGTCAAAGTCATTTATTTATCATATGCATTGAATAACATCACATCATCCTATGCAGAGAAATTCTTTTTGACATGACTCAACACATCTATGCAGTGGGCTTAAATTCTTTATATTGTTGTAATCTTTTAAAAAAAACAATAGTAATATTAATACACTATGTACTGAGCAGTGATCCGGAATATGTACAACAGCAGGAGTAATAAATATGGCATGGAAAATTACTTTTTAGAGGTGCATTTGAATACTGCTGCAACTGATGAAGAGTGCATAAAGTGACCAGAGAATATTAGTGCTCAACAGATGATTTGTGATCAGTGACAATGTTCCATGTTGAGCAGCCAAATGGCCTGGGGGAAGAAACTGTTTTTAAGTCTGGTAGTCCGTGCCTTGATGCTCCGGTAACGTCTACCAGATGGCAGCAGCGAGAAAAGGTCCCGGCCTGGAAGTGTGCCACATCGCTATTCATGGACAGAGACATGGGACACGTGTCAATTGGGACAGTCTATGGGACCCCAAGTATAATTGTGACACACCCACAATAAACCAAACTGTATTCATTAATTAGGTAAAAACATGGACTCTTCAACCTAGAGTCCACTTTGTGGCTAACCAGTAAAATCCTTAAAGATGAAAGAATAATGACATGGCCCCCTTCCTCACCTGACCTAAACCCTATTGAGAAATTGTGCTCCCTTCTTAAACGGTCGATTTACAGTGAAGGAAAACAGTACACTTCTCTGAACAGTGTCTGGGAGGCTGTGGTTGCTGTCTCAGCTACATTGTCTCAGCTACGGTTTGCTAGCTAGCCAGAAACTAACTATAACCAATTAAACTAATGTGGACACTTATAATTTATTCCTATAATTAATTTTTCTATTTGTAGAGAAAGATGAGCCATGAGTAAACATACCACCAGTAGAAAATATAAACTTTGATCAGTTCTACTCTCTTTTGTTCCACCATTCTTTAACAACCACATCCACACACATTAACAGACAAACACAAATGCATTCTGGACATCAACACATAAACCATACTGGGAATACCACTCCATGTTAACCAAATTCACCACACCACTGCCACAATGTCTTGTTTTTAATGCAAAATTCCCTTTACATTATAATAATAATAATAATACTACATGGTATTTATATAGCGCTTTTCAATGACCCAAAGACACTTTACAAAAACAGGAAAAACAAAGAACACAAAATGGGGGCTATGGAAAGGCTTGCTTAAACAAAAAGGGTTTTAGGTGGTAGCGGAAGATGTCAATAGTGTCAGAGTCTCAGATGGATTGTGGCAGTGAGTTCCAGAGATGGGGAGCAACCCTGGAAAAAGCCCTGTCACCAAAACCCTGTAGCTTGGATCTGGGGATGATGAGGTGGCCTGCTGTACCAGAGTGGAGTGTCCGTGAGGGTTGATAATGACGAAAAATGTCTGAAAGTTAGGGGGGAGCAAGTTGGTGGAGGGCTTTGTATATCAGAAGGAGTATTTTGTATTGTATGCGCTGTTTGACACGGAGCCAATGAAGCTCACAGAGGATGGGGGAGATATGCTGCCAGGACTTTGAGTGAGTGAGAAGCCTGGCTGCAGAGTTTTGAACCATTTGTAGCTTATGGAGGTATGAGGAGTTGATGCCAGGCAAGAGAGAATTGCAATAGTCAAGACAGGAAGAGATGAATGCATGCATCAGAGTTTCAGCTGCAGGTGGGGGAGGGAGGATCTGAGTTTTGCAATGTTACGGAGATGGAAGAAGGAGGATTTGACAGTCTGTTTAATATGTTGCTCAAAACAGAGGGTGGGGTCAAGAATGACACCTAGGTTGTGGACATAGGGGGAAGGAGAAACAACTGTGTCATCAATGGTGAGAGAGAAAGTGACAGTTTTATTGAGGGTGGATTTAGTGCCTATGAGAAGGAGTTCTGTTTTATCACTGTTGAGTTTGAGGAAGTTGTGTTGCATCCAGGTTTTTATTTCAGAGAGACAGGTTTCAATATGGGGCAGAGGAGGGTTGGTGAGAGATTTGGTGCTGAGGTAGATCTAAGTGTCGTCAGCGTAGCAATGAAAGTCTAGGTTGAAATGGCGAAGAATCTGACCAAGGGGGAGGATGTAAATGATGAAGAGTAGGGGACCCAGGACAGAGCCCTGGGGGATCCCCTGGGTAACAGTAGTTAATTCTGATGTTTCGTGACTGAGGGAGATGAAATTGGTGCGATTTGTGAGGTATGCTTGTAGCCAGGAGAGTGCAGTTTCCTCAACACCCAGACCCCTGAGCCTGGTGAGGAGGATCTGGTGGCTCACAGTGTCAAAGGCAGCACTCAGATCGAGCAGAATCAGAATGTTGAGGGAACCTGCATCAGCAGAGATGAGGAGGTCATTTATAACTTTCAGTAGTGCAGTCTCTGTGCTGTGGAGTGGGCGTAAACCAGACTGGAGGGGTTCAAACAAGTCATTGTTGAGCAGGTGTTTTTGGAGTTGAGAGGCTATTGTCATTTCTCCAGGGTTTTGGCCAGGAAGGGGAGGTTGGATATCGGGCAGAAGTTATTAAAGATGGTGGTATCCAGTCCGGGCTTCTTTAAAATGGGAGTGACAGCAGCAATTTTATAGATGGCGGGGACAGTGGGTGAGGGAGAGGTTGACAATGCGTGTGATGTAGGGACAAAGTGCAGGCAGACAGGCTTTAATGAGAGATGCAGGAATGGGATCGAGGGAACAGGAAGTTGTCTTGGATGATAGTATGGTTTTGGTGATATAGGCAGAATCGATAGGGGAGAAAGTACAGAGGTGAGTGTGTAGGACAGCCGGCGGACAGGGTGAGTAGTCAGCAGTTAGGGTGGGGGCAGAGGGAGACTGACCAGACAGTGATGCATTGATTGTTGAGATTTTGTCTCTAAAGAATGTAAGGAAAGCATTGGCAGGCAGAGTGAGTGAGCTGTGATTGTTATGGAGAGGCTGAAGTAGCTTATTGACTGTTGAGAATAAGGTATGTGGGTTCATGTTAGATCTACTGATAATGTTGGAGAAGTAGGAGGACTTGGCAGCACTGAGGGCATCTCTGTATGTAGAGAAGTGATGTTTGTATGCTTCATTGTGAATAGTGAGCCCAGTCGATCTAGCTAGGCGTTCCAGGCGTCTACCAACCTGCTTCAGAGAAGGAAGCTCAGCTGTAAACCGGGGAGATTAAGTGATTAATGATACATGATTAGTTCTAAGTGGTGCCAGGGTGTTGAGGGAGGTACACCGAGCACTGGTGAACTGATTAGCCAGATCATCGGGAGTGTTGGGGGCATGATCCAGGGGTAGTGCAGAGCAGATGGCATTGGAGAGATGGAGAGGGTCAACAGCTTTGATATTACGGAAGGAGATAGGGCACTTATCAATGTTGTGGGGTATGTTGAAGGAGAAAGAAAAATGTAAGATCTTGTGATCAGACAGGGGGAACACAGAAGGAAAATATTTGAGATGTCAAGGCCAACAGAACAAACAAGGTCAAGTGTGTGCCCCTTAATGTGAGTGGGGAAATGGACATGCTGGGTGATGTTAAAACAGTCCAGTACAGCAATAAAATAATTGGTGAGTTTGGAGTTTGGTGAGTCGACATGGATATTCATATCACCAAGCAGGAGTAGGCGGAGTGAGAAAGGTGTAATGACTGTGAGTAGATCACCTAGGTCAGAAACAAATGATTCCTTATGTTTTGGGGGACAGTATACAAGAATAGTGGTGAGGGAGCACAATGATTTATAGGCAATGTATTCAAATGAGGAGAATGAGGAAAGTGACAGTTCAGTTAAGTTATGAGTACAGCTTCCAGTTTTCTGGTTTTATTTATTTTCAAATTCTGTCTTTATTCATATTTTTTTCAGGTGTTTCTTGGACACATTCAAATATGTTTTTTCAGTGCCTTCAATGTTATTATCACATATTAGATACCTTAATTCATACTGGTGGTTTGACCTTTCAAGCGTAACTTTCGTCAAAATGCAACCTAAGGTTTTCTTTATGTACCTCGAGCAAACCTTCACCTTACACCTGTTTGAGGTGTGGTTGAGGCCAAAACATAAATATATTCTCCCAATCCCATCCTTCACCTAAATAACCATCCCAAACAAAAAACACCCAAGCACCACGACCAAATGCAGGATCCTGTACAAACCTTAGACCATATATGTAAAATTATTTATTTAACATTTATTTATTCAGGTTTCTTCAAAAGAAGATGGCAGCAGAAAGAGGAAGGGGGGAAATTATTTATAATATCAGACCATAACAATATTTGCAGATGCATTAATGAGACAGACCATTTCAGACAAAAGGTCTAATATACATATGTCACAAAGCAAACAAGTGTGATCTGCAGCTAAGTGTAAATGATCTTAGTTGCAGTCACATTTGTAATTAGCATGACTCAAAATAAATTAAAAATTCCTCCCTTTTTTCAGTTTCAGACTGGCCTGGAAACAATTCCTAGAACACAGTAATTAAAACACCATTTTCTATTTTCTGTTCTTATTTTAGTAACATTTAGTAGTAAGATAGAATGTGATTGTAACTGGTATTTTTCTTTTTGGCCCTATTATCAATAAGTATAGCTAATACATTTTCAAGCATTACTGTCTTTAAAATACGCGTACTCAACCCACATCCATATCTGAGAGCTTTAATATGATTTAAAAGAGGACTTTGACTATAATTGACATCATTGCTTCTAAACAATTGTCTTATGTAAGGACTAAATAAAGGTTCATTAAAGCTCAGACACTCAGTTTTTAGGTTTGGGTTTCCATTGGTAGTCGTTGGCAAAGTTCATGATCTGAGTCATGGCGTTCAGTATCAGGATGTCCATATCGTTATCCAGCCCAGTCTCCTCATGGTAGTTCTTCACTGGCAGGACGCAGTTCATGGGAACACCCAGCGCATTACTGCACATCTGCATCTGAACATTGGAAATAAATATTGTTTACAATGTACTTTTAGCAACAGAATTCATGATGTCATTAATTTCTTACGCCAAGTTTCTGATAAAATTAATATATCTCCATCATATTAGCGTAGATTTATTAGTGATTTATATTGATGGGGACTTTAGAACTGTATTTTTACATGATCTGAAACTAAATGTTGGCAGAGTAAGTCTCATTCCTCATGGTGATGCTGCTTAGGGCTACTTCTATTAAATAATTTTATCCATTTTATATAAACATGCCCCTGTGAAAACCTTTAAAATCAGTGGAAAGGACAACCATTGGTTTTCAAATAAACTGCACATAATCTCTCCTGGGCTGAATCTATTGTTGTGGTAAAAATCATAGCCATCCAATTAAACTATTAAATTATTTTATGTCCAAAAATTGTAAGGAGTTTGCAATTGTTCAACAAGTTTTATTTCGCTAAATGTCACAGACATGCGTTGCCATTCTCCATGTCCTCTCCCTTCGCGTCTCCCCTGACAACTCCCAATCTACTTCCTGGATCCCCCTTGAGTACCCACAACACCATGGGGTTCACATCCAAACAAAATGGCCTTTCATGGTGACCATATGGGTGAGCCTCATGGTCAGCTTTCACATTCTAAAATGGTGGTCAGCAGGCTATAATCACATGACATGTAGGAAATAAAAAATCTATGTTAAAGGCCATTAAAGGACATTCAAAAATTTAACAATATACATACAAATGCTCTAAGTTATTTGCATTTATATTTGGGGTTTAGTGGTGCCTCTGTATGTGCTCAGTTTAATATCTCTTTTTTGTCGTTACCTTGCTTTTACCTATGTGTTATGAGTCAATGGCTGAGCCAATTGTCAGCCATGATTTTGATTATGTTATGGACCTGTTTTTAGCTAACTGGATATTAGATGATAAAACACATGTATTAGTAGAAACAGTTAAGTCCTAGGGCAGAGACTCCTTTACCATGTCCTATTCTTTCTTTTGATGGTGACATTGATACAGTCTTGTAGTACTTGAGTCCAGGACTCTGACTTGAGTCTGACTTGAGCATTGGTGACTCAGACTCACATTCTACCATTGGTATCCTGGACATATTGTGAATGAAATTGCATTAGATTAACTTGAATATAGGCAGGACACTGTGCATAGCAGTACGGCTCATGTTATAATGCAGTCGGAAAGAAACACCCGGCCCACACAGCGTACAAAAACTCTGATGGGTCGTTTGCGAATGAACAA
Source organism: Umbra pygmaea (assembly GCA_016801145.1). NCBI lineage: Eukaryota > Metazoa > Chordata > Actinopteri > Esociformes > Umbridae > Umbra > Umbra pygmaea. Next base: position 12,006 of record JACXGM010005495.1, on the reverse strand, counting down.
CACTTTGTAAATGTCTCTTTTTGGTGACCGCATCACATTTATAAAAACAGCAATTTATTTGACTGCATGATCTCCTCACATTTTATACAATTTACAAAGGTATTCACTAAGGATTGCATATCTGCACTAAAGAAACAGCTATCAGCACGTGAGTGCATTGTGTTCCATGTGCATTTTCAGGTAAATAAGAATTGTAGACAATCTAATAATTACTAGGATATGTTAAGACGTAACCTATTTAAACAATATTTTTATTCTCATATGTATTTCTAGGCTAATTTTCACTTAAAGCCAGATGAGATGGTACAGTTTTGTGCAAAAGTTTAGGCACCCCTGACAATTTCCATTATTTTCATTAATAAATAATTGGGTGTTTGTATCAGCAATTTGATTTTGATATATATAGCTCATATAGAATTTAATATAGATGTTTTTGTCTGGCACATTGTCTGCAACATCTTTTTCAGCACCGGTGGTCTGCTAGAACAGCCTGGAGTGCACACTCCTGAGAACGGTGCTTGCGAGGCACCTCAGCACGCGCAGTGGAGAGATACACTCGTGATTCCACAAATTTAGATAAAAAATATTCACTTTTTCAGCATTGAAATGTAAAACAGGTGTGAATAGTATTAACGTGCGTTTACTGTCTACAACCCTGGGTGGAATGTTGGTTTAACCTGCTGCCATCCATATAGAACAAACAGTTATTCCCAAATCTATGCACTCACTCAAATGAATAAGATGGATTGGCCTGACGCTAAGTAAACAGCATTAGTGTTTCTGGACATATTATCATTCAGGAAGTTTGCGTGCAGTTTGGCACTGTCCGTTAGGACACGCACGCCTCCCCATGGCCAGTCCGCCCCTGACACTCAGGGCAGTCTGGCATAATACAGGGGAACCACCACCCCAGTCTGCCACTCCTTTGGCACTGTCCGAGACTCCCAGGCAATGTTAAAGAGACAATTCAACCAAGACAGCCCCTCCCCACCCAAAGCTTTCAACATTTCTGGACGGATCAGGGCTTTATCCCTGTAGAGTTGTTTGACTACCTTAGTGACCTCCACCAGGGAAATTGATGATGACCCTCCATCAGCCTCCAGCTCTGCCTCTATAATAGAGGGCATGTAAGTCAGATTCAGGAGTTCCTCAAAATACTTCTTCCACTGCCCGATTACCTCCCCATTTGAGGTCAACAGTGTCCAATCCTTACTGTACACAGCTTGAATTGTTCCCCGTTTCCCCCATCTGAGGTGCCGAACGGTTTTCCAGTTCACCTGCACTACACGTTTGGGCTTTCCAGGACTGTCCAGAGTCTTCTACCCAGGGACGGACTGGCCATCGGGAGGATCGGGAGTTTTCCCGAACGGCCGGTCCATTCCGGGCCGAACAGGGCGTCATATCTTACTTTGACGGCCAGTCGGACGTATTAAAACAAGTGACAGTAAACTGAAATGGACTGGCTGTTGCATCCGCAAAACCACGCTCTGGCCCGGCCGTCAAATCGAGAGCGAGTTCCTCTATATTCAGATGAGGAGAAACTCAGAGTGAATGACGAACGCGGGGAGCAAGAGATACAACGCAGCGCGCCACCCCCCCCCCCCACCGGCCGCTCCATCCAAAGTCCCGGGCCGAATGTTTGTCGCAGTCCATCCCTGCTTCTACCACACTCTGATCCAACTCACCACCAGATGGTGATCAGTTGACAGCTCCGCCATGGCTATGTGTTATGGCTATCAGGTGACACGATCACAAAATTGATCATCAACCTTTGGCCTAGGGTGCTCTGGTACCACGTACGCTTATGAGCATCCTTATGTTCGAACATAGTGTTCGTTATAGACAATCGATGACGAGCACAGATCAAATCACGCCTCTCCAGGTGTCTCCATCGTTGCTCATGTAAGCGTTGAAGTCTCCCAGCAGAAGAATGCAGAACACCAACATTTAAAAAGTCAGATACCCATGCATTTTATGACCACCAAGCATAATGTACTGTACCCTAACTGATATACGTTGAGATCGAACATGTTAAAGTCTCTAGGAGAGGAGGAGACAATGACAGAGTGCATTTACAAAGAGAATCCTATTGTGGAAATAATAGGTCAGATGGGTAACAGTAACAGCTATAATATAGAGTTACAGAATAGCTAGAGGATAAACAAAAAGAAATGGAGGAACTTATACAAGATAGATCAAATATAATCTATTATAAAAATAAAGCATGCTGGGTGGAATATGGAGAAAAATGCACATCCTTTTATTAAAATCTTTAACAAAGGAATGCCACCAAGAAGAATGTACTGAAACTAGTCACTTATGAAGGATCTACTTATGACTCGCCAAATGAGATTCTGGAACAGGAAGTAAAGTTCTTTAAAGAGATGTTTTCCTTTCAGTCTTCTCCATTACCTTTAACAGATTTTAATTGTATGAGCTTTTTTCCTGATAATAATTTAAAATTAACAACTATACAAAGAGACTCATGCAAAGAACTAATTACTGAGGAAGAACTCCTTGAAGCAATCAAAACATTTAAAGCCGGAAAAACTTCTGGGCTGGATGGCATTCCAGTAGAGGTATACCAAACTTTTTTTGAAACATTAAAGAGGTTCATTATTAGCATGTTTTAACCATTCATATGTTAACGGTAAATTGTCAGACACACAACAAGAAGGCCTGATTTCATTATTATTTAAACAGGACGCAAGCGGAGCATATAAAGCCCCTGTATATATAACAAACTGGAGGCCTCTTACACTACAATGCTTTTTAGCCAAATGTATAGCTCTTAGAATTAAAAAGGTTTAATCGGATATTATCAATCCTAATCAGACAGGCTTCATGCAAGGATAATACATTGGAGACAATATAAGACACGTTTTAGAAACATTAGAACACTATGAACACTATCTCGATTATCTGGCCTAATTTTTGTAGTTGATTTTGAAAAAGCCTTTGATTTGAGTTCAATTGGACTTTATATATTAATGCTTGGAATATTTCAATTTTGGAGACTCTCTTATAAAATGGGTTAAATTTATGTATAGTAACCCAAATTATAAATAAAATGGCTACATCTCGCAAGATTTCAATCTGTCAAGGGGAGTTAGGCAGGGCTGTCCACTGTCTGCTTACCTTTTTACTATTGCAATTGAAACATTATCCAATTTCAATCAGAACTACCAACAACATTAAGGGCCTAAAAATCCATGGCTTACAAACAAAGGTATCTTTATATGCCAGTGACAAATATTTCCTTTTGCAACCTCAGTTGGAATCACTAAATAGCCTCCTAAAGAATCTAGATATCACTTCAATAATATCTGGATTAAAATCTAATCACGATCAGTGTACTATATTATGTATTGGAGCACTTAAAGATTCTAATTTTACATTGCAGTGTAGATTACTAATGAAGTGGGCTGATGGGTACGTGGACATACTGGGTATACATATACCTTATGAAAGATTGAGTTATATTCAATAAAATTATTATAGAAAACTAGCAAAATTAGATAAACTATTGCTACCCTGGAATGGACAGCTTTTGGGGTAAAATCACCTTAATTAACTCTCTAGTTTATCACCTATATGCTTATGGTTTTGCCTGCACCCAATGACATGTTTTTTTTAATTATATGAACAAAAATAATACATTTTATATGGAATGGTAAGCCAGACAAATTAAAAAAGCATACTTGTATTATGAATTTGAACACAGAGGTCAAACGTTATTGAACATTAAACCTTTGGACCTTTCATTAAAAGCATCAGTTATACAAAAGATTTACCGAAATCCTAAATGGTTATCTAGATGTCTGCTCCCTACAAAAATAAACTAACTGCAGCAATACCATATACTTGGAAGAAGAAAGTACAAAAACGGAAAAGGACAGATCTTGTCTGTCAACCATGTATCAAAGATCACACGTGGTTGAAGAAAATACGGATAAACAAAGAAATATACCAATTCCATCTAAGAACAAAAAAACTGGTTGCTGTTCCATATAAATTACAAAAAAAGGTGGGAAGAAATTTTGGATGTTCCGATACCATAGCATATTGCTTTTGGATTAATACGCAAATCAATTCAAATTCAATTCAAAACTAAAAGGGTTGTACTAAGTGTCTTCATTCTTCAGAGATTCATCTCACATTCCCTTTAAGAGCCAGGCGCGTTTGTACCTTTCGCGCATTGCTATTTTGATTGCGGATTTGCACCGTAATATTTGTTTTGTAATCTTTTGCATGTTTGTGTGCTGCTGCACTTCCCTGTGTGTGTGCAACAAGCATAGTGTGCACGCGCTGTGCCTATGCCATAGGTGCATTTTACTAATTTGCAGTTAAAATAACTATGACGTGCTGCGCCATTGACTTTAGACCAGGTTTTTGTTGGTCAATGGCGCGATCACTTTCTGATGCCTCAAGATAGCAATACACCCAGAATTATCCTGAACACACCTCCCTGTTAGACCAGCACTCCCATGGGTGCAAATATGGGCGTAGGTGCATTTGCTATTTAAACAACACGGGCACCTGACGGGAAAATGGCAACTGCGTCGTTCTTAAACTAGCAAAGACACTTGTGTTCAGACTTTGCGCTGCATTGCGCCGGGTGCAAGATAGGGCCCTATAGCTGGATTCACACCAGGTCCAGCAAACTGGTTGCATTGCGGCGGAAGTCCATCCATTTTAATAGGAAGCAATGCGCACCGCTGCTGCAAATCTACCGGAACCGGCAAAATGTGTCTCTGTAACACCGAGAGGTGAGACTTTTATTGTGATTTTGATAAGACTCATCTTCTCACATAAACATAATTGATAAAACGTACTTTCTTTATATACAGTCATTTTTATTCTGTCCTCTGGTCTCTAATATTCAACCAAGTTACTCCCTTCAGATGCCGTAATGACTTACCTTCTCTTTAATAATCTTGCTGTAGTAGATTTTTTTCAGATCCTTGTTCACCAGTGGACATGTTATATCTGGCATGGTCATAACAATAACTTGAGGGATCCCTGTAGAAAGTATAAAATAGAAGGACTTGAACAGGTTCAACTGTCCTGTGTGTTAGTGATGATTGAAGCGTGTCTTAAACAAAGTCCATTTGATAAACAATAATATGATACTGAAAGACATTGAGAAAATAAGGGGATTTAGGAGCTCACTCACCCAGTTCACTGGCTTTTTCTCTGATCTTATACATTTTCTTTTGAACTTCTTCTGACATCAGAGAGACTTTGTCTGCAGATATCACATTCACCAGACAGTGAACCTTGTCTTTTAACTTTGGATTCAATATGTATTCCATATGCTTATCATGTAACGCCCAAGAAGGCTTGAACTGGTCCAAGAAAGGAGGAGATTAGTCACAACATTCTTTGATTAGCCATTGCAAGAGATTCTGGTAGGACTACTGACACAAATTTTGGGTAATATAGTCAAATTTGATTTGTATGTTTTTTTATGAATGTGTTACCTCATAGCCCTCTGGTACATGGCCCTTCAGAGCATTGACAAGGTCGTCAGGGTGTATCCCATCTAGCTGTCCCTCTTCCAGACCCATTACATCATTAAATGTGAAGGGCAAAATCTCTTCATCATTTTTAATGTAGTGTGTTTTGTACTGCAAAAAATATTAAACACTTTTATTTGTAAATTTTTAAAGAATCAATGTTTCTTTATGAATTATTAATGAAATTATTATTATTTAGATTTGTGATTAATGACACGATATTCCACATTACAACAACTTACTATTTTGGTGAAACTTGTGCCGTGGCTAGTAAATGTTGCTGCCAGGGCACTGTGTGCTATGCGTCCTTGGAAAATATTGTTCACTGAGTTGATGAAGCTGGACTTTCCTGCTCCTATTGGGCCAAGTAGTAGACATCTCAGATGACCCACTTCAAGATCAAACAATTTGAAGTTCTTCAGTTCATCCACCATGGCATCTCTCTTTTTTTTACTGTCAGAGACAAAGAAGAGTTACTGTTATTTATGGTTTTGTTTACCTGACCACTTTGTCCCAAATATATACAAATCAGCATTTGTTTTACAAATAATAGAACAATTTGCAAAAATATATATTTTATGTGACCCCCAATATCAAACTAATTTCTTCGCCCTTACTGATATTAGCAAATTCGCAAAATACTTAGAAATTCTGAATAATTATGATTATATTAACACACTAGTGATTGTGATTATAAGCAACATTTTCTTTGTACTTTCTTTCTCTTTCTCTTTCATTCTTCCTATCTGGTTAATCAGTATGTTACTTACCTCCAGTCTGTTTTCCTCCATTCTTGGTCAAACTCTAGGTGAAACATTAAACACATGATAAATAAACTTCTTTGCTGACTGTATTTTACAGATGAGTTACGCCCCAATATCTACTCAACAGCATTTCGAACAGAACTACAGTGACTAGAGAAAATAATCTTAACCCTTTGAAATAATCACTTTTTTGTGTAGCTTTACACATTCTGCTTTACAACATTCAGGTAACTTAAAAATGCAAGGTCGTAAATGTAAAAAAGAAAGAAAATGAATAATACAGTTGGAAAAGTGATCGTATGATTGTTGTATGATTTCATACTTCATAGAGCCACTTATTGCTTTAATTACATCAATCAGTTTGTTTGGATATGCCTCTAGTAGCTTTGCACACCTAGATTGGGAAATATTTGCCCATTCTTCCTTGCAGAATTGTTGGAATTCATTCAGATTTCGTGGTTAGTGGGGATTGATAGCAGTCTTCATGTCCCTCCACAGAATTTCTATTGGATTTAAGTCAGGGCTCTGACTTGGCCACTCAAGGACATTCACCTTCCTATCCTTAAGAGCAGGCATCTAACTCATTTGACCACTCTCTGGGTGAGAGGGGCCATGGGTTGGATAAAGCCAGATTTCTTTCTGGCAGCTGCGTGATCGAGGCCTTTTCGATAAATATGGGTATTAATAAATAGAAAGGGACTACCCTGCCATGTAGCATGGCTTGGAGGGAGGTGTTGAAGATGTCTGTGAATACCTCAGCACAAACTCTCAGGACCCTCCTGGATATGTTGTCCGGCCCAGCAGCTTTGGGTAGATGCTTTCAATTTTATTGACTGAGTACTGTAATTCTTAGTACTGGTGTCGGCGTTTGGCGGGGTGTACACAGCAAGACTGATAACCCATTAAATTATTTCAGGAGATTTGGCGAATATAATGGGCCATTAATTTTCCATTTGGTGAACAATGGTTTACCAGTTCGGTTACATTGTTCGCATTACACCACAAGTTGTTAACACATTAGTTAATTAGTTGATTCAGATGATTAGATTAATAGCTCGCTTAGAGACCCTTTTCTTGATATGCTAATTCTTTGAGATAGGAATTTTGGGTTTTCATGAGCTGTATGCCAAAATCATCAGTATTAAAACAATAAATGACCTAAAATATTTCAGTTGGTGTGCAAAGAATCTAAAATATATGAAAGTTTAATTTTTATCATTACATTATGGAAAATAATGAACTTTATCACAGTATGCAAATTTTTTTAGAAGGACCTGTATATTGGCACAGGGCATGCATCCAGTTTGGCAATGTGATACAAATGCAGAGGTGCCTTAAATCTTCATTCTATCTGAATTCCAGCTGGGGGCGACACCTGCGGTTGCAAAAGGAGGTTGGTTTATGTAGAAGTCTATGAGAAAATAAGCCACTTCTCACTTGATTTATTACCCAGTTTATGGTCTCAATCGCTAGTTTTTAGTCTCCTTCAATACAGAATGACGTACTTTTTTAAAAAAATCGGTGATAAAGCAGCGGGTGTTTTAGGGTGGGACTATGTAGTGACTGTAACTTTGGTTGCCTAATGTCTTGTTCAGGGTTTGGTTGTACGACAAGACACTCAAAGGAGTCGGCAGTTCAGTTTTTCCGGTAAGTAACGTTACATTTTGTTTTAATACTGTTTATCATAAGCCAACCTTTTTGTTAGTTACCCTCTCATCTAAAATGGTCTCATCTGCAACCAAGATGACTGCGCCGGTAACGACAAACTCGATGACTTAAATCAGTTCTCCACAAATGTCACACATGTTCCATCCAGTAGTATATACAGTCAATGGATATTGGTGGTCCAAAAGAAATTCCCGGATGTAAAACTGTTGTTGTGTTACCCAATGCAGGGTGAAAACTTAAGAGAAAGTTAGAAAGAAGAACATTAAACAATGGAAGACTACACATTGCTAGGAGCGCGTAGCGAGGCAGCCCTCTCCGGCGGCACCTCTTGCTCACCATTTTCATCAATGTCCTTTGCCCAGTGTGTCTTACCTTTCTTTGGTGGTGGGGGTGATGGTGGTAATTGGGTTGATGCATCTGCTCCCATGTTTGCTTTTCTGAAAGGGTGAAAAAAAAAATATTTGAGGTAAATAGTATGTCATGATGTCTGCACTGCAGTTATAAAAATCTGCGATTAGATCCACATACAAACACACGTTATGTGCTCGGTTCTTGTTGCTGGTAACTAATATATTGGGAAATGTTGCCAATGACATGTATGCTGCCTTGTTTACATTGAAACATCTGTCATTAGAATGTACATAATATTTACGCAATATCAATCAGCTACAGGTTGGAAAATTGCTAGTACCCCTAACTGTAGTGTGCAACGCGAGGCTAGGCTAAATGTGGGCAGAGTCTAATGTTTCACTGGCCACTTTTTCTGAGGTTTGGCAGTCACACACTGAATACAAACACAAAGGTTTGTGCAAGGCACATTTTGAATACAAAACTATTTAATTTTTGACGATCTTAAGAAAAGTTATATAAAGTGGTGCCAGTACATAAAACTGCACAATCTAATTGAGTAACGACTAATCTCATTTAAATAAATGTACTGTAAACATGTAATGTAGTTGAAATATGTATAAATATAAAACAAATGACTGACTCAAGGCCAGAAATAGCTGGAGCACTCAACAATAACGCAGAAGTGAATTGAACCAGTCTTTATTCCATTAATAAATGGCAGGTGTGTATAAATATAGCCTACACCTGTGCTAAGCACTCAGCTCTATCATGCAGTTGCTAGCTTTTTCAAAACTCATCTGTTTTGACAAAGTCCAAATAAATCATAGGTTTTTGCTAATTCATGACATAATGAGTTAATATGGTCTGCAAATGTTACTTTAAACAGGGTTGTACACTAGCACTAATGCATTTTTCTGTTTTAGTGAACTACTTTCAACATTGAAACAATATTTCTTGGTATATTAAAAATATTGTTTTAACAGCTTTTGTAAGTAGGCCACAACAATTTTCTAAAAAATATTTACTGGCTAATTACAAATATGAAACTTAGTTGTAGATGGGGACAGTGATTCTCTACACTATGCAGTGTTTATATTTACATTTATTAAAGTGGCAAGTTTTCTATCATTCTGTCAATATAAATTGTACCTATCTATCAGCAGAATAAACAAAAATAACATAAATTGCGGACCAACCTGGTAGGTAGATGTTCTTTCTGAGAATGACAATAAATTGAAGCTGAAGTACTGTAGACCACAATAGAAAGTGAAACCACATTAAGGTTTAGGTAGAGTCACTGTACATGTTACTTTTACTTTCTGTTTTTAGATATAGAATAGCTAGATAGGCTAAAGTAATATCACAGCATTTATCAAATGAGGACATCAGACTAGTTTTCACTTTCTATTCACATTTATTGTAATTTGAAGCTTATTCAGGAATGTAGGGAGGACATGTGAACTTGCAATATGATTCAAATTTAGTATTGCATTGTTATTATTATAGTATTGCTATGTTCCATCAAACATTATATTTTGAAGAAATTAAACTAAATAATAAATTAAAAACTAAATAATAAATTAAACTAAAACATATTACAAATGGGAATATACTGTAGGAATACACTGTAAGCCATTGTCTTTCGGAATTTTATTCGCTATGCAATTTGAAAATAATTTTATATTGATCTTTTGGTTATTTCTGTCTCTAATACAAGCTGACATTGTGTTAAACTAAATACATTTTTTCAAGTCTCCTTATTTACCCATTCTACCTGGTTAATGTTTTGTTTAACAGTTAAGTAGTATATAAAATTCACAGATGTCACCTGTGTATTGTCACGTTTGTGTTGTAGATAAAAGGCATGAGGTAGATGTGTTCTCAAAAACCAAACGCAACATTTTTTTCCCAAAACAAAAGGAGTAACCTAGAGTAATCACAAAAGAACAGCAACCACAAAAGAAACACTAACACTAACTAAACTAGAAACTGGTAACTATACAACAACTAAGATCTAACAAATGAATACTATGAAAACACTCTGAGAGGCAGAGAGAAATGGTAAAGCAGGAAACACTGATGGCGGAGCAGGAGACACTGGCGGTGGAGCAGAAGGCACTGGCAGCGGAGCAGGAGGCACTGGCGGCGGAGCAGGAGGCCCAGGCAGCGGAGCAGGAGGCACTGAGCATGCACAATTTCACACAAAAATATTCATATTCAAAAGCGCCCAGTGATATGATGCGCTTTTGTTAAGCAAAATGAAATGTCGAAAATATATTGTTGAATGGTTTACTCTCCTGTTATGTTGCGTGTCAAATTGATCCATTTAAAAGTTTATAAATACAGGAAAAAAATCTGTAATCATTTTTGGAGCATCAAACCATTGTGTGTCACGTTGTAGTAAGGTGTAGAGAGAGAGACTCAAGCAGGTTGATGGTAGATGAAAATTATGATTTACTATAACAAACATACATGTACATACAAATATAGCAGGTTGCAGGATACGCCGGTAGCGAGTGCACCACGGAATACTCATTTGGCCTACGTGCTCTCTAAAAGTGGCACAGACACTGATGGCTAAACATATGAGCAGCCCAGACTTAAGAGAGGTTGTCGTTGATTGTGATATTGTACATACAGTTTGCGTTGTAGGAGAAGATTCGGGAGCATTATTACAAGTCGGTTGTAAAAGGTGAGTTGCTAGGAGTGAGGAAATGTATGCGTATGCTCTTATATATATGTTTAAGCTGTCAGTGTTCCGTGCCTCTGTCGAGTGCACGTTATGCTATTATCTGCCACTAATGAGAGCAGATTAGCATAGGTAAAGCTGTTATATATATCGGCGTTGTGCCACTCACTCCGGTGGTACCCTGCAACCGTCTCTGTTCTATATGTTCTTGGAAAATCAACATAGATGGTTTGTTTGTTGATTTTACTATCTGCCTGGGTCTCCCTCTCTCTCTCTATACCACACCCTACACTGTAACAGTGTTTGCAGCCCCCCCAATGCATGTTTATATTACACTCATACTGTTCTGGTCAATATGACCCAGCAGTAAGAATCAAGACTACAAAGGGTAAAAATATCTGTAATAACTTGATTTCACATCAGTTATGTTATTTGTTGAATATAATATATTAAGTATGTGGGTAAATATTGATTATAAACATAACTCTTATTGCCAGGGAAGTTACATTTCATATGTCTTATTAGTACATTGGTAAATTATAATTCCACTTATAATCTGTTATTACAGTGATTTAATATGTTGTGGTTAAAGTATACATCTTTACAAAAGGGTTCATGATTGTTAATCATTTAATATTTATAAGTAATGTTTACTTTTCATTATTAACACCTGGGGGTGTTTTAAGATTTATTTCCGGTTGACCTAAAAAGGGGAGAAAGAGAAGGGAGAGACGAGGGAAGCGGCAGAGAGTGTCGGGAGAGATAGCGCGAGCAGGGCGAAGTGACAGTAAAATAAAACTTTTATAGTGTGTTTTATTTGATTGTGTAACTGTAAACAGTTTGCCAGTTAGAAGCCTTTAACACAGGCACGTTTGAATGGTTTCTTGCCGAGTGAAGAGCGAAGTTGTACCGATCTGCATATCAGCCAGATTAGCTTCGTTTTAGCTTAACTATCACCATCGTGGGACTGACGTCATTGCTGTTTCAACTGCACGAGCTGGAGAAGGGAGACTGA
>JACXGM010005494.1:0-35038 GCA_016801145.1 Umbra pygmaea | reverse complement strand
CTAAGCTAAATTTAACGAGCCCTTTAGCTTTAACCAACATTAGTTAACATGTTAGCTAACGCTAGGTTTGCTGCTGTTGTGTTGGGTCTTTGAGCTCCCCAACTTTATTTTTCGTCAGTTTACAACAAAGTTGAACATAGCGCCCCAACAAGCAACTTTAATTAATTTTGTTTTTATCTTTCATGTAGCATTTTATGAATGGATAACCTACCCAAGAGCATGACCGGTCCACAAAGCTGTGCTGATTGCGTTTGAGGTACAGGTCATGGTGTTTCTCAGATTAGCTTGAGACCGGTAAGCATTAGCCTTGATAGTAGTGTGGATAGTAGTGAAATTATACGTTCATAATATATTAATATTATAAAGTGATATTTATTGAATTGTTCTCAGGTAATATTTATGATACCACGCAAAAAATGGAAAGGGCTCCTGTATTACCGCCAGCATGTAGAGATTAATTAGTACTTTTGCTTTTCAGAGTTACTTACCAATAAAAAATATGGAGGACCGAGTCTGCCAAAATAAGAAATAAATAAATAAATGAATATATGCGTCAATAAAAATATTTATACATAAAAATATACATAAAAATATACAAATATAAAATTATACATTTATTAATCAATATTATTTCCCTATTTATTTATTTCTGTGATCATTTATTTCTGTATTTATTTATTTATTTTTATATTCATTTATTCCCATATTCTTTTATTTCTGTATTTATTTATTTCTGTATATATTTATTTCCGTATTTCTACATCCTTAAGCTAATGAGAGGGCGGGACTTATTCGTTCAGCCATAGCAAGCAAGCCAAAAGCGGGAGATAGAAACCATATATACGGTCTGTGATCGAAATAGATTGTGAACGTAAAAAACGCAGCTGGGGAGGAACCAAGGGTACAACACGGGGTTGGTTTGTAGGATAAATGATTCTTTCACCAACCCTAAAACGAGATGCAATGTCACAAACAGAAAATCCAACTAACTGTGCCGATTAGTTGCGTTTTTTTTGTGGCTTCGGTGTCACCTGTTGTGCTCCGTTAACTACCGTAGCTGATCTCTCTCTCCGGGGACCTTAGTTTCTGTGTGTGTGTGGTTGACTTTGTGTGTTTGTGTGCGTGTGTTTTCAAGACAACGGAACATTGCACTGGCGGTTCTATTCTTTGATAAAATGGATAGGCTACAATGAGAAGGTCGTCCGACTGCTCTGGCATTAACGGAATCGTATATCGAAAAATTAAGGCAATGATCACACTTCATCCAAATTCCTACACGGCAGGGTCAACTTCTTCGTTAGACGCTGCTTACTGCAATAAACTTTCAGCAAGACCCTCCACGCGAAAAAGTTAATCAAATAATAACCAAAGCTAGCATTTTCAACTAGGGTAGCCAAGACTCAAATCTCTGGCAAGAGACTGTATGAAGCCTACTAACGTAGTAATCTAGGCATGTAAAATCGATCTACACAGTCTGATACCGATCAATCAATGGGAAAAAGGTGACACCGTGACATGCTTTGATTGACAGCCTCCTCATTAGCTTAAGGATCTGGAAATACAGAAATAAATATATACGGAAATAAATAAATACAGAAACAAAAGAATATGGAAATAAATGAATATAAAAATGTATAAAAACTTAAATAAATTATCACAGAAATAAATAAATAGGAAAATAATATTGATTAACAAATGTATAATTTTATATTTTTCTATTTTTATGTATATTTTTATGTATAAATATTTTTATTGATGCATATATTTATTTATTTCTTATTTTGGCAGACTTGGTCCTCCATAAAAAAACGGTAATTGGAGTGTCAGTTGCTTTATTGCAAACAGGCAACATAAAGGGAACAACGTCAAACACACTGACTTTTTTGTCAGTGTGTCAGTCAATATAGACTATAAGCCTAAGACTAAAGGTCTCTTTTCAAACAGGGCTGGAAAGACAAATGTCCTATTTACTGCATTTCACACTTGCCCTGTAGATATAATTTTTACATTTGATAACTAAATTGCTTGTTGTCACAAAGTGCTTTTACAGATACTGGCCTAAAACCCCCAAAAGCAAGCAACACAAGTGATGCATAGTAGCTAGGAACAACTCCCTAGTACGTGGAACCAAGGAAGACACATAGAGAGACTCAATGGGGTGGCCAGTCATCTTCTGGCTGTACCGGGTGTGGGATCTTAAAGTACACATTCCATTGATTCCATTAAGATCACATTGTTTATCAGTGTTAAATTATTGTCCAAAAATGAAGACAGGAATGGGTGGGCTGTGACCATAGTCTGTGTGTAGCATCAACACAAGTTGGTGGTCTTGGGCGGGGAGAACGTGGCGCTCTCTGGAGATGTACAGCTGATATTTTTTTATTGTCATTCTGCACATGTTGACATATGAGAACGAAATATTTACTCAGGTCCAGCAGCGTACCATAAGCTGGAGTCACCAGGTGGAAATGTGATCACCAACAGCAGTGATGTGGGCACAGAGGGGTGGGCACTGGACAAGGACAAGTGAGAGTTATCAGGCTACACGGTCCTGAAGCATGTTCTAAGAGTTTCTTACGATCAACATGACATAAGAAACATTAGGTCTAGTTTCACCTCAGTACAACTCTGACCCCAAAAATAAATATATAAACTGCCTCTCGTCCCCATCACATAAATGAGACTTAAGTGAGGACTGAGAAAGGACTAAATGACCCTAGTCCGCTGGCACATAAAATATTGCAGCATAACAACTGGGGACAGAGACAGGGAGGGACTGTGTACATTGTCCTGCACAAAGAAAATCTTGAGCAAATAGACATAATTCAGACCCACCCACATTGCCAAGACCACACCACTGAAGGGACACCAACAGACTGCAACCACCCTGAAAGAGGGTTGAGTATATTCCACACAGTGTACTCCCAACCCACAAGTGTGGGGTATCATGGGGCAAATTGAGCAGGCCAGTGACTCAGCCCCTGAGTGGTGTTGGACCGAGGATATCCCAGTGGAGAGAGGGGAGCCTACCAGGGAAGCCAGCATGGGTGGTTCATCAACAGTGCCGCCATACTCTTTTAGCCCCCTGGGCCAGACTACACTATATCATAGAACTTACTGAAGAGATGATTCTTCAGCATAGACTTGAATGCTGACACTGAGTCTGCATCTGTCATATAAGTTGGAAAATCATTCCTATTTTCTGCATCAATTTTTGCAATGTTCCAGAGATGGGTAAAAAGCTGCTCCTGAGATATGTTTCACATTGTTGTCAAAAGAGTAATCAGAGTCCAGTGTAACTCCAAGGTCTTTTACAGTTTTTCACTGATATAAATGTACAACCATCTGTGTTCATTGCCAGATTTGATAGCAGGTCTATTTGTTTCTTGGGATTAAAAAATATGCATTTCTGTTTTTTTCTGAGTTTAGAGGTAAATTATTTTCTGTCATCCAATTTTATATATCTAAAACACTGGCTTCCAAGGGTGGGCTTCCAGGGTGTGCCTTTTTCATTGAAATGTACAACTGTGTGTCCAGATGACATAACCAAGAGGCAACATATACTATAGTGAGAACAGTAGTGGTCCCAAAATAGAACCTTGTGACACACCAAAGCATTCTTTGGAGGACAGACCATACACAGATACAAACTAATATCTTTCCAATAGATATGATCTGAACTGTGCCAGGACAAGTCAACATAGCCTGATATAGGTTTCCAATCTGTCTAGAAAAATGTTGTGGCCAATGTATCAAAGGCAGTACTAAGGTCAATAAGCACAAGAACAGAAGCACAGCCTTGGTCGGATGATACTTGGAGGTCGTCCTTCACAAGTGCAGTCTCAGTGCTATGATAGGGTCTAAACCCAGACTGGAGCTTTTCATAAGTATTATTAGTTTTTAGGAATACACTGAGTTGCTGGGCAACCACTTTTTCTATTATTTTTGAAAGAAATGGTACATTTGAAATAGGCCGGCAGTTATTGAGCCTTTCTGGGTCAAGGATAGGCTTTTTAAAAATTGGCTTCACTACTGCCAATTCTAGGAAGTTTGGTACACACCCATAAACTAGGGAGCAATTTATGATTTTTAGATTACGCGGGCCAAGCACAGCAAGTATCACCTTTAGTAGTTTAGTTGGAATAGTGTCCAGTTGAAAGCTGGAAAGCTTTGAGAACTTTACTATTTCATTAAAAGATTCAAAGGATACAGGATAAAAGACCTCAAGGGTCCTTCCTAATCAAAGGTCCTGACTGTTGTGTGCAATATCAGGACATGTGAGTTTAGGAGAAATACGCTTCTCAAGAGAGGATTCTGTGATTTGTTTTCTAATGGTTATGATATTTTCATCAAAAAAGATCATGAAGTCATTACTGAAAATATCTAGGCCAACTAAATTGGCAGAATTCTGCTTTTTAGTTAACTTTGCAACTGTATGAATAATACATTTTGGATTGTTTTTTCTCCAAGTTGGACAAATAGGCTGATCGAGCAGAAGTGATAGGCCAGGAGCCACCCCATATTTTGAGGACATACACTGATATTATATCAATGTAATTGTATTATTATACACAGTAGAATATCTTTCTTAATTTAAATAATACCTTGTTTGTTTTAAAATGGCTTTAGGAAAGCAAATAAATATTGTAGACAACTGTGTCTGCATTCTCCAATCAGAATGCATCCTTGAATCCTTTGTAAAACATTGTAACTGTTTACACAGTATATCAATGTACAGTTTTACTTTGCGGGACAGAAATGGGTAACGAACAGTGTTTTTAAGTTGTCATACAGTACACTGTAACCTATAAAAGCCACTCCCTCAAAAAATAACACACCACTGTGCTGTAGCGGGCTAGAATGGTTGTGATTACTGTGATATTTTTCAGTGTAGGGAGTTGCAAGTTCTAATCCCGCTAAAGGCTAACTCCTTTTTTTTTCCTTGGCTTGTTTATAGAAAATGCATTCAAATTGTTTGTTTTATTAATTATGATATGATAGTTATAAACTAGTTCGTTTTGTTTAATGACTGTATTCAAGATTATTTTAATTCAGCAACATAGAATAGGCCAATGCTTACAAATGTATACTCTAGGTAATTAAAGATATATTTTAATCTGTCACCCTTTGTGCTGACAAGACCAGACTGAGATCATGAAGAAGTTGGCAGAGAAAAGTTTGCATCATTTTTGTAGAAAGGTGACACTTAATCTGCCCTTGGCCAGACCAATTAGCTATAGTCATTGTGTTACAAAACCCCCAACCTCCCACGTGGGTTTACAGGTAACTACTACCAAGTGAAAAATCTTGTTGTTCAATGTGTTACTGTATTTCAAAAGCAAGTTTAGTATGTTTAGGGATGAGCCAATAACAATTTTTATGGAACGAGTACAAGTACAAAGTATTTCATTTTGGGAACTTGCCAATAAGAGTACCGATACAAGTACTTTTAATAACTATGTCAAATGTCACATTTATCAAGCTAATCTGCAATCTCTTAGATGTTGATTAGCCAATTCAAATATACAAAAGTAAATATTCCTACATAACCAGAAGAACATTGTTTACATTGCAGGTCAAGAATCTGTAATATTTATTACACATGAACTCAATAGTTTACGTCTCCTTCCCTAATTAGCTAGATAAAATGAGAGAAACACCTTTTTGAAAGCGAATGCAAAAGCGAATGTTAGTGTTCGCATTTGCACTAAACATTGCAGACGTTTTGTGTAAGATGAGAATGTCTGTTTGAAGTGACTTTCTCCAAACAGGGATAATCACCTAATCATCAGTATGTCCACTATTTTGTTCACCCAGATGCACAGCCGTAGTGGCGTAGCGGTTCAGGTGGCTTTGTGTAAAAGCCCACGTCATACGTTTGAGTCCCTGCAAATGCATATATTATTTCATCTCAATCTATTTAGAGGACGCATTGAAATTGAATACTAGTATCACTTTTGCAGTGTGTAAGATGGTAGGGATATGCACAATGATTACACCTGATAAAATGAGAAGGCAAAAGTCTATATTACTAGCCAAATACATTACTACAGTAATATTAAGAAATTTATGGACAGCAAAAAGTAAATGCGTGTCTATTTTTAAAACATCCCCATAAGAATTTTGCATTACAGTGAAAGGGAAAAATAGTCCATTATGATTTCATAAACTCACATATTTACTCCGTTATTTTTTTGCCAAACCAACTCTCTTTTTTTGATGCAGCAGTATTGCTTTTTTAGTAATAATGGTCTTATAGTCTTAATAAGCAAGCATTAAATCCTCCAACTCAGTGTCAATGAAATATGTAATTCTATTTTTCTTCCTGGATTTCCATGGGAACTCCTGAAATCGGTGATCCCTTGAATGTCTTTAGGTACTCGCTGTGCGCGCGCAGTAACTCTGGGTTACCAATAGGAGGTTGATTGAACTAACTCCTCACAGGCGGTTTTGGAACCGACATACCCAGAGTAAGCAGGTTTTGGGTTAATCAACCTAGAGTTCAGGGTATATGTGACGGTAAGTTAACCTTGCTTTCTGGAATACCCCCTGGCGGTCATTTGTTGTATTGTTTTCTTTTAAAAACTGCCACCAAAATGTAATTTACTCGGCTGAAGTGTGCCTCGGTATAACACAGTACAGCTCCACCCCTTTTGCACAACTTTATCGTGTGACATATGTAAATGGTCATATAAACCTAAAATGTTGCATGGTGTATCCTGACACATAGGGAAACTAGCAGAAAAAGATTCTGGGGATTGCTGCTTTTTTGCTGTCAAATATCACAGTCAACATACCTCAAAGACAAAATAATGTCTGTCTCTCTGTCTGCCTGATAAATTGTCAACAAAGGTGATCGTTTTCAAGCATTTCATTGTACATATCGCTACCTCAAATGTACTTTGAAACCTTCCCAAGTTTATAAGCTTCAATTTAAGTCCAAGGTGATCCTTCTATCTAGAGGATTACAGCTGATATGCCAAAGGTCTCTACTGTACCTCAAATCGGAGAAAACAGAACTTTCAAGCATTACCATTACATATGGGATTAAGCATATTAAACATGACTTAAGACTTGACTTGTGTACTGTTATACTATATGAAGTAAATTGCATGAAACATGAGTAATGTTATGCCCCTAGGTGGACTGGGGTCAGGGTGCAACATAGGGTAAAATCACACAAAATCAATTAACCAAATGTGAGATTTAGTAGAGTCCACAAAGTCCTTGCAACGCAAGGAATAATGATGACTATAGTGTGCAGTCTGTTATGAAAAAGCCCAACTTTCAATAGAGTAAACATTAGTAACCTTCTGTACAGGTAAACCTTCTTTACAGACAAATGGCGAAACTAAAATACAGCTCAAACATAAAATAGAAAACATTTATTTGGGTCTTAGATCTTTTTGCAGCTTATCCATTATGTACTTCGACGACTGGTCATGTTAGTGTATTGTATTAGTGTAGAATATAAACTCTCGATCATAATTTTCCTCCTCTTCCTCATCTTCACATATATTAGTATGGATTTCTGGTAATCTTCATCTGTTTACATTTCTGCCAAGACATCAAAAAGGGTTTTGGGGATGATGTCACCCTCGAACCATAGTGGTTCTAGCTTGCTTGTCCCTGTGTTTCGAGAGGGCTTGGGGTGTCCGCATAGTGCTCATGAGCCCTCTTCCAGATGCATACTTGAATGTTTACTCTTTTCATGTGATGTAAGAGGACCCTCTTGCAAGGTGGGAAGGTTGAGAGGTCAACGTAGAGACCCTGTCAAAGCTCAAGGCTTGAGCCTCACATCTTGACTTTAATCTCTCTTGCCTCATCAACTTTCTTGATTTGACAATTGAAACCATAGAGGTAACAGGTGAACACTTGAACACCGCTGAGAATCAATAGTTCCCCAATTCAGCAAAGATCTGAATAAACTTTGAATTTTGATTAACATTAGAACCACCAGGCCTTCCAAACTACCTATAACCGCCAACTGCTGATGCCCATCAGCGTCATTAGCATATAAATCATCCTTATTAAAAACCACTCTCTCCTCCGCAGCCTCCAGCCAAGCCATCACTGCATCCAGCGATCAAGAGCATCACCCCTATTGTGTTTATATAGGCCTAAGTAAAATGGTCTCAAAACAGATAATTACATGGAGATTTTTGTTGTTTTTGAAAGTATAATATAACAGTAGAATACAAAAATATATATATAATATCAAAGGATACATACATGCTGTAGTAGCCTAGTTTCGTATATATTTTTGCCTTAATAGAATTACAATTCCTAAGGCTATAGAATGAAAATCCACCACATTTACTTCATTCAGAGCTACACCTGTTATACTTTTCTTTCTGTTTTATTTATTTTTTGATGTAGAAGGTAAAAACAATTTCCAACTAACTTATGCAGACCGCATGTTGCACAATTAGAAACTGGGGCTTATCCAGTGTTTGGTATATAAATATATATTATGAAACAAATAGCCTGAATTAGAACATCTCATACTTATGCTGTTGTATTTTTGTAATTTTATAGACTCTATAGAATTTGAATGTTTAAAAAAGATGTTCAACGAACATATTCAGAGCAAATATGTTTTGGAATCTACATTATGGTTCTATGGTGCAGCCATTACATATATATTTTTTTCTAATAATTTTATATTCAAATACAATAGCGAGCATTTCAGCCGGTGCAGTGTGGATTTTAGAATTGTTCCATTTACAGCTTTCTATAATTATTGAATGATCTCCTTGCCTCAGAAATGCTTTGCGCTGACGAGATAAATAGACTATTCAGGTTCATGCAAGCTTCACATTGTATAATGGCACGCATTAAACCCTCTTCTGTGTAGGTGAATATATCTATGAAAATATGTACAGCTGTTGTAAAAAGTGAGGCTTGATTGAAGACATATTTTTTCCTTTTCAAGTATATCCTGTTTCCTGGATATTTTACAGTGAAAACATTTTTTTTTACCTCACACATTTGTCATTGTGTTTGCTAATTAGAGATTAAAGAATTAGAGGCATTGTGTAAAACATGTTTTATTTTGTTGATGTATAATGTAAAAAAAGATTTAAACTATTAGAAGTATAGTCTCTAGTGCAGCTAAATCTCTGCGAGGAAGAACTGCAAACTAATAGATTTCATTCAGTTTCATTCAGTATTATTCATGTTTTTTCCCTGTGTTTCCCGGATATATTAAAATGGGATTGTGTAAAACCTTATTTTAGTGAATGATACCCTGAGACTGCAGCACACTTGTCCGTTTCCAAACGCAGGTAGGCCTATCGCATACAGTAATCTGTGTTCACATATCTATAAAAATATAAGTAAGAACAGAGTGATGTTGTAAAAAAATAGGCTCAATTGAAGAAACGTATTTTTTCCTTTTCAATATTATTTTCAGTCAGCAGCGTTGCTGTAGCAAGCAGATGCTAATAAATAACTTTGTAATCCAATACAAATTCACAAACAAATAATTATAAAAGTAGATCCATGCACAAAAAATGTAAATTCATGTAGCCTAGTGCCACACTATGTCTGAGCTGGTGAAGAACAATATTTCATTGCTCACCTGAATATTATCATATATTCATATAACAGAAGCGGCAATTTTCAGGCAGATTTCAAATGGACCCATCTGATTCTCCCTCTCTCTGATATAAAATGTAACTGTTTATAATATTTACTTTTAAATTCAATCCCAAATGTTATTTAATTACGTCTTATGTTAGTTAGTGTAATATAGGCCTATCCGACATGTAGAATTACATGAGTAAACACGGCAACATTTGGCCAATTGTGATTTTAAAACTTCAGGATTATGGTAGCATAATAAACAATAAATAGCCTACGTATAACACAAATATTAGTGAATTACTTATTTTGCTACAACATGAATATAGCCTAGGCAAAATGTTGAATTATGAGCAGCGTTTCGTAGTTATAAAATAATCTGTGACAATTCTAAAACACGATAGACAGTCACTTTAATTATTACATTATTTTGCAAAGACTAAAGTTTAAAATATTTTAGAACATGATACACAACATTTAGTTAATTCTCAGCCAGGGCTAAATGTCTTTTGTCTGAGGTCATTGGCCATTCAGCCATTGACAGCATTCATTCAGTGAGAGGTGCTTAGCGCCTGGGTACCAGATAATTGGCTTGGTACCAATGTTAGGAGGTGTCTGATTTTGGCGGTTTTCGTAGGAATTAGGAGTAAAAAAAACATGGAAATCATCTATAAAAAGCTTTCTGTTTGATATATTATAATTACAAACTCAAATGCCAGATGGCGTCGGAGTTTGGCAGTTCTAGTGTTAAAAATCTTAATCGGATGGACTTTCCCTTTGCCTTTGAATGCTGGAGTGCAGTTAGCACCAGTGAATGCATGCAAGTCCAGAAGCCCTGAAATGTGTTTCTGTGAAAAATCTACAGCCAGCTGGTTGATGTTGATTAGTCTATATCCCATGTCAAATATGTTTTTGAGAGTTGATGCCTTGGCATAATACAGGAGGTTGGAGAAAATGTCAGTCTTTTGCTCTGAATCTAATTGTTCTGATGTGAGTCATTTTGGTTTGGATATACTGCATGTAAATGATAACCCTCGGATCTGTTTCCTCATGTTTTGAACAGATCTCTTTTTTTTTACATAACTCCAGCATTGCATTAAAAAGTAGGCCTGTCACGATAATAAATTGTCCCAGGAAATATTGCAATAAATGATAATATTGTCATTCTGAGACCATTTTCATATAATATAATGGTAATGGAATAATAATGCAGTGTCGCACCTGCCCCCATCCCAGACCGCCGGCAACACTCAGGGTCTCCGGAGTATTAGTGATTATCCTTCTATGTTTATGTTCCTCTTTGTATTATTTAGTGTTTGTATTGGCGTGCCACTCTAGTTCTCTCTATTGCCACCTTTACACACGCAGGTGCTTTCTGTTATGCCTCATTAGACAGACCTTGTTATATTTGCACTGTCGAGTATTGCTGTTATAATCCTGTTACTGCTAAGCTTTCTGGAAGATTTAATTTGATGTATAACATTTAAGTATTACTTTCTATTATTCTTTGTTACCTGAATTCCTTTCTTCGAAGTATTAAACCTCCGTTACCTGCATTTGTGTCTTGATATTCTGTTTTGTGACAGAATACTTGACCGTACACATGGAGCCAGCAGAGGAGGGAGATTTTATGAAAGCTCTCAGCAAGCGAGATAATGTGCTTCGTCAGCACCATAACCAGCTGACCAATTTGGAAGAGGCCATGGACACACAGGGGTCACCAGCAACTGTCGTTCCGCAACCTGATCTCTCACCATCCTCTGAGGGTAATCCAGAGGGTGGATTCAACCTTGCCCTCCTGGAGCATTACGATGGACACCCAGAGCGTTGTCAAACTTTCTGTTTCAGTGTAACTTATACTTCACCCACCGAGCCGGTCGACAGGGATCAGATAAGGCTAGGATTTCGCTGCTGACTGGAAAGGCTCTGGAGTGGGTAACCGCCTTATGGGAGAGTGAGGGTCCTGAAACAAATGATTATACCAGCTTCACAGAGATTTTCCGGGCTGTGTTTCATCACCCTCCAGTAGGAGGGGAGGGAGGGGATCAGCTCCTTCACGTTCGTCAGGGGGTCTGATCGGCTGCCGAATATGCCCTGGAATTTCGAACCCTGGCTTCGGCCAGTGGTTGGAATGAGGCTGCCCTTATCTCATTGTTCCGTGAGGGGCTAAGAGAGGAGGAGAAGATTGAAATGGCCTGCCAGGTTGAGGGAACTACCTTAGATCAACTCATCACTATAGCAGTCAGACTGGACCGGCTACTGAGGGCTCGTAGGAAACCATCATTATGCACAGTTTTGCCACCTGTTAGCATTGCCAAGGACGAGCCCATGAAGATTGGTACGACCCGTCTTACTCCCGCTGAGAGGAGTCATCGTCTCCAACTTGGGTTATGCCTGTACTGTGGACAGGAAGGACACCTTCTCGCCCAGAGCCCACACATCTAGGGGTCTCCACGTCGTCACAGCAGAACACCTCCATTCAACAAAAAGGTAGGCCTGAGTCTTTCTGCCCTTCCTGTCTCTCGGGATGTAATGTCATTAGGGTTGTCGTTGATTGATAACCCTGCTGCCAGTCCTTTTGTAGCTCTGGTAGACTCTGGTAGGTGCTGCTGGCAGATTTTATAGATGAGAGCCTAGTGAAGGACTGGGGGATCCCTGTGACTGTTTTGGAGAACACTATTCCTGTTATGGCAGTAGACAGTCGTCCTCTCTGCATTGGTAGGATAACTCATGCCTCAATGCCGTTACTGTTGAAGGTGGGAGCTCATCACCTGAAACGTATCGGTTTGATTGTCATTCCTTCTCCGGCTCATTCTGTTGTGTTAGGTATGCCATGGCTAAGCACACATAACCCCGTTATCAATTGGAAAGAAAGGAGTATTATTTCCTGGTCTGTGGAGTGTAAGGATAAATGCCTACCTGTTTCCATTCTCACTACTATTGACAGTCCTCACACCGAATTTGACTTTTCTACCATTGTGCCCTCAGAGTATCATAATTTGGGAGATGCCTTCTCTTAGGCCAAAGCTGCCTGTCTAATAATAATAATAATATATCTTTATTGTCCACCTAGGTGGATAAATATACATAACAGTAACAATTGACAAGGACATAAAACAGACAGCTAAAGTAAGTAGTTAGATAATTACATTTCATACCATAAACATTTGGATTATCAGTCACTTGCAGAATTGAGAAATTTGACAGCATTCGGTATAAAAGTCCTCTTAAACACATTTTTATTTGCTAGTGGGATTCTGTAGCATCTACCTGATTTGAGGGGTTCAAATTGACTGAAAAAAGGATGAGAGCTATCTGCATAGACCTCGTCTTCTTCTTCTTTGTCCTCTCAGCATTGAGCTGTACTAATAGCTTCCGTTGTCTGCCAACTATTTTGATTGCCATTGACACAATTCTGACAAGTATATTCTTAGATCTATAGTTTAGGGTGATAATACTAATGAGATGAAAAGTAAGTACACTCTCAACTATAGATTTGTACACAAGTTCTAAAACATGCTGACTAACTCCTAGGCCGCTAAGTTGTCTAAGAAGAAATAAATGTTGTAAAAATTTTTTTAAAAGGTGGTCTGAGTTATCAACAAAGCTCATGTGTGAATCTGATCTTGTATAACAATTTTATTTATTGTTTTCTTTCATTTGCAACCCTGACAGTGTTAGACTGTCATGGGAGCAAATAAAAAATGTACAGGTTTTGTAAATTAATCAATGTTTAAATACTTGGTTGATCAACAAGTTCTGTAGGAGTAAATAGTAAATGTAACTATGTACTGTCTCTACATTAAAAGGCTATACATTGATGTTGGTCCGTATCAAACAGAGCATACACTAAAATACATGGATGTTGGTCCGTATCAAACAGAGCATACATTAAAATACATGTTACAAACAAACGCCAAACTATGCATAAAGTATGTGGAACTGTAAGCGCAATACTTCGATGTATCACACTTCACTGGCACATACGGCTCAAGAAGCTGACAAAGACATGTCACTCCCTCCGCTGAGAATTTATATATTTCATAAAGATTCTCATCAGAGAAAGCCAATGGCGACTCCCAGAATGGTGACCCATTTTTCACTCGAGAATTGATTGGTCAGTAAGCGGTGCTTTTGTTCGGGGTAATTGGTTATCTCGACTATAACCTGCTCTGGAGCAGGTTAGGTTCGCAGCATAAATTGCCATGGCGATGTAACCCGGTAACAGGTGACCCAACTTTGTGATACTGAAAACCCAGGGTTAAACCTAAAGTTACCTTGCTAACCCCAAATCTTGCTTTGTAGAATAGGCCCCAGGTCTCAAGGGCCTTAATGTGAGTCAAGTAGGCAGCATTATGTTGGGGATCAGTCCTGTCCAATAAGCAGTGGTGGAAGTAACGAATTACAACTACTCACGTTACTGTAATTTAGTATTTTTTTCGGGTACTTGCATGAGTATTTTTTCAAGTCTGTAATTTTACTCTTACTTAAGTATGCATTTCACTATGTAAAGTACTTTGTTACTTTTTAAATCACAATTCGCTACTGAGTAGACCTAAAATTAATTATATATAAATCTTAACTGATTTTTTTCACCCAAACGCAAACAGGACAATGAAAATCAGCGATCAGCGCAGCCAATCCAAGTGAGTTCTAATCCAGCATCACGGACTGCTGTCATACTGCTTGCGCACACACATAGCTGAACGTGGCAAACCGAAACTCCACACAGACTGTTAAGACTGAAGTCAGGAATGATAATCCTGTAAGCGATTTGATTATGTTGATCTCTCCATAATTGCTTATAGTACAATATTATCATTTTGTTATTATATCCTATATCAAAAGTTGCATTTGAAAATCTCAAGGTACGCAATTGGATAACACTACGACCAATCACCTGTGGTTTTTCACTAAGCCCCTATGGCGGAGCTAACTGGTAGATAAAACTCTTGCCGTATCAGGTCGCAAAACAGCAAAAACGTGCTTTTATAAAAAAAGGAACGATTTGAGCGCCATCTTCTGTTCCTCTTTTAGACCAAAAGCCAAGTCGAACTCGTTCATTGTAGTGACAAAAGTTGTTTTAAACAACTGGTGTTAATCCATAGCGTTTACTAATGACTTCGAGGTCGCAGCCCTAAAGTTTTGTCATCTGTTTAACATGCCTCTGGCACACCTATATCAGATACACCGATGTAATTGGTGCAGCTCCGCTACAAGGGCATAGTTAATGAGCAGAATTACTCTGTGCCAGAGTAACTTGCTGAGCAAATTCAAATTGTGCTCTCGCGAGAACTCTGTATTTCCAGGGTAATAGAATTAAGCAGGAGAACAAAAAGATTAATTAAATGATTGAGTCAAAAGATCTAAATCTTTTATGAAATGAACTGAATGATTCAGTTCAGTATAATGATTCAGAATGTCGCTCATTACAGTAGACCTAGCAGCTAGACTAGTTATTCAAAGCTAGCTTTAACAACCTACTTGCCCAGTTAAAGATGAAGAGTCTTCGAGTCTATGAGTTGATTAAAGTTAATTTGATTTGACCATGAGTGAGTGTGTATATGAGAGATTGGTAAGATAGTTAAGAAGCTAACCATGGAGTGGAAGAGGAAAAAGAAAGCTCATCAACTTCTTTCAAGGGAAAATTGTGTTTATGACAAATTAGCTGTTGTTAGGGTAAATTGTAGATTAGCTTAGTGAACATTGATTATTAACAGATGTCTTCATGAAAATGTATTTAATATAGCCAAAGGTTTTACCATAATTTAAATAATATCGAAATATATCCTAAGTAATTTTGAACCCTGACTGAAGGTTTGGAGAAACAGAAACCAAATAGAGACAGAGGACAACAACATTGAGAACAGTGGAAATAAGGACAAAAATACGCAGGACGAGTGCCCATGGCAGCGCCTGGAAGAATGTGTCATTAGCCTGGGATTCAGTTAGGACAAAACTAGCTAATGTGCGTGTGCGCTGCACAAAATATTAGGACAACCAATTTCAATACAATTGGTTATATCAGCAGTCATTTAACCAAATGTACAACTCTTTCACATTATGCTAAACAATTAATAATCACTTTATATTAGCCCCTTTCAGATGACTGCTTTTTGTTGATGCATTAAACATCATCTGTTAAAAAGTAACTAGTACTCTGAGTAGTTTTTGAGAATAATACTTTGTACTTTTACTTAATTACTCTTTTATCACCAGTAGTTGTAATTGTAGTTGAGTTGTATTTCAGTAATGTAACAGTACTTGTACCTGAGTACAGATTTTCAGTACTACTGCCAATAAGCCCACTAAGGCCATGTCATCAGCATATTTAAATTAATTAAAATGTTCATCTTTAATCGTAAACTTGTTAGTAAAAAGAGAAAAGAGCACAGGGGAGAGGACACCGCCTTGTGGACAGCCTGTACTTAGGGTAAGCATATCAGACACAGACCCTCGAATACAGACTCTCTGGGTACGGCAAGAAAGGACGTTTCTGATCCAGAGGACTAAACCTGAATTAACATCAAGATCGACCAGTCTTGTTAAGAGAATATGTGTCTTCATAGAGATAAAAGCTAAGCTAAAATCCACAAATAAAACCCTGGCATAGGCTCTGTGATGCATAAGATGTTTTTTAACTGTATCAAGCAGTGTCAGAATAGCATCATCTGTACCTCTATTACTCTTGTATGCAAACTGAAAAGGATCTAAAGGAGACTGTTGAGTTTAGATAGTTAGCCAAGACTTGCTCCATAGTTTTACACAATACAGAAGTTATTGCAATGGGCCTGAAGTCGTTTGCAGTTCATTCCAGCCATGAAAGCCGCCAGAGAACAAGGTGACATAGGCTACATCCAACACTAAAAGCATATTGTCCATCCCCCTGCCCAAAGGCATAAGGATTAGAAAGGCACCAATGGCCAGGAACTGGACCTGGAGCCAGGATATGGAGCGAGAGACTAGCTCTCTGGTTTCCTTAACTTGAGCTCATATAGACTGAACTGAACTACATTTATTTTATTTATGGATAGTAGGACCATTGATGTTAAGCATCTCTTTCTTGTTTCAAAGGGTCTTGTTATGGCCCATTTGAATGTTTGCAGCATCAGAAATAAGGTTCAGGAACTTAACTATCTGACTACAGAGAACACCATTCACATCTTGGCCGTATCAGAGACCCATCTGGATGTTACAGTTCTTGACACAGAGATTTCCATTGATGGATATAATATTTTCAGAAGGGACAGGAATAAGCATGGGGGTGGCATAGCATTTTATATCAGAAATAACTTCCCGGTAACACTGTGCTCTGAGTGTATGTCAGATAGTTTAGAATCTCTATGAGTTAAAGTGCATCTTCCTTCATTTAAGCTGGTGCTGATCGGCTGCTGCTATAGACCTCCTGGGACTTATGTGCAATATCTGAATGATTTATGTGTGTTAATTTACAGAGTCACAGATGTGAATGGTGATGTTTTCTTACTTGGGATATGAACATAGACTGGTTTACGAATCGATGTCCAATGAAACAAAAGATAGTTTCATTGATCAATGCTCGTAATCTGTCTCAGATGATCTCTTAACCAACCAGAGTCTTTACTAATAGTGCTGGTCATATTTCTGCCACTTGCATAGAACATATTTACACAAACATTCCTGAATGTTGCACTAAACCAGTTTCTCGATCTGTGGGTTTTAGTCACCATAATATTATAGTAATTACCAAGAAAACTAAACTAAAATTCCTAAATTTAAGGTCAATATAGTGCATAAAAGGATGTTCAAGAAATTTTTGGCAGAGGTTGGTGATATTGACTGGACTGATGTGTATGCTGCTGAGCAACCTGAGGGCTCCTTAAATATCTTTTTGGAAAGCTTCATGAGGATTGTTGACAGGCATGCTTCTATGAGAAAGTGTACTGTAAAAGCGAGACCAGCTCCATGGCTGAATGAAACTATAACGAGTCTCATGAAGGAAAGAGATGAAGCCAAATGTACATTAGTAAAGTCTGGATTAGTGGAGGACAGATTCAAGTACTGACAACTGAGAAATCAGGTGACAATACTGAGAAGATCGATGAAAAAAGAATATTACACACAAAGAATAAATTCTGTAAAGCAAGATGGTAAAGAGCTCTGGAAAACCCTTAATTAAATAATGACAACTGGAGGGGCTTCCTTTGTGGAATAAGAAGGCAGGTTTCTGACCAAACCATCTGATATAGCAAATTATTGTAATGATTTCTTCATAAATAGGGTCCATGCACTTAGGCAGAATATGGATAATACTGATTCTAATTATTTAAAGCTCATAAAAATAATGGGATGTTAGATGTTAGTGAAGAGTTGCACTTTCCAGTTTAATAGTGTGGAGAAGAGGGAAGTAAGGAAGTTGTTGAAGTCCATGCCCGAACACAGCTCAGTGGGTACTGACAGCCTGGCAGCTGACTATGTTTGTGGTTTGTTATGTCAAATATTAAATGCATGCTTAATGAAAGGTGTTCCCACTATCTGGAAATAAGGTAAAATTATTCCCTTACCTAAAAATGGCAAACTAGCACTCACTGGGTATAACAGTAGACATATCACTATTCTTCCAGTTCTTAGTAAACTCATGGAGAGAATAGTCCACTCAGAAATACAGGAATACTTTGATTGTAACGGCTTGAACACAGATTTCCAACATGCTTATAGACATAATCATTCAACTTGTCCAGCCCTTACAATAATGACAGTTGACTGGCTCAAGGAAATTGATAATTTAAAGACGACTGGTGCAGTATTACTTGATTTTAGTGCAGCATTTGATGTCATAGATCACAATCTACTCATCGGTAAACTAGAATGCTATGAATTTCGTCCAACCGCCATCCAAATTATGAAGAGTTATCTCACAAGTAGGATGCAACAGGTTTATTACACTGGCAGCTGCTCTTACTCTAGGTCTTGGACTGCGGGGTCCTGCCAGAGAGCCACTGGACCACTCTTATACGCCATCTTCACAAATGATTTACCATCAGTATTGTGTAAAGCAACTGTACAAATGTATGCTAATGATTATACATTGTATTATGCTGCAAAAACTGTCAGTGAACTGGACAATGTTTTATCAGCTGAGTTAAATATGGTCATTGATTGGATAAAAGGAAATAAGTTAGTACTGAACATCTCATAAACTGTCATCTACACCAAAGATTAGTTTGAACTTGTCTGGGGTACCTATAGAACAGGTGGACAAGGTAAGATTACTAGGCACAATAATAGATAGTCAGCTGTCATGGGTAGAACATTTTTTATTTTTTATTTATTTAACCAGGTAAGTTGACTAAGAACAATTTCTAATTTACAGCAACGACCTGGGAGCAATTTGGGTAAAGTGTCTTGCCCAAGGACACAACGACATTTGGATTAGTCGGGAATCGAACTGGCAACCTTCTGACTACAAGTCTGTACACTTGTCTGTACACTTTGCCTTACACATTAAACAAAACAAACCAGAACCGAATAATGAGTTACCTACATTTGCCCAAAGGTAACAATTTCATAAAACATTATGCAACATTTTTTCTGTAACTTTATTTCATTCATTATTCATTTCACTGTTCAGGTTAGGTCACTAATTTAGGCTGCAACCGACAGTATACATTATAGATAGTTGTTCTTGAAAATGCTTTGTATTGTTTTGTAGTATAATTTTGTACTAGATTAGCAACAAACCAATTCTAACACTGCACAGATTTTTTCACAAAGTTTGCCAGATACACAGGGACACATGATCCAGCATACTGTAGTAACCCCAATTAGGGGCATTTTATCAGAATATAGTATAGATCATCTGCTTAGAAATATAGGAAATATTGGTTAAGATAGAACACCACAATTAAATCTGATAAATAAAAGTTCAGTGCCTTGCGAAAGTATTCGGCCCCCTTGAACATTTCAACCTTTTCCCACATTTCAGGCTTCAAACATAAAGATATAAAACTCTAATTTTTGTGAAGAAGCAACAACAAGTGGGACACAATCATGAAGTGGAACAAAATTTATTGGATATTTCAAACTTTTTTAACAAATAAAAAACTGACAAATTGGGCGAGCAAAATTATTCAGCCCCTTTACTTTCAGTGCAGCAAACTCTCTCCAGAAGTTTAGTGAGGATCTCTGAATGATCCAATGTTGACCTAAATGACTAATGATGATAAATAGAATCCACCTGTGTGTAGTCAAGTCTCCGTATAAATGCACTTGCTCTGTGATAGTCTCAAAGGTCCGTTGAAAGCACAGAGAGCATCATGAAGAACAAGGAACACACCAGGCATGTCCGAGATACTGTTGTGGAGAAGTTTAAAGCCGGATTTGGATACAGAAAGATTTCCCAAGCTTTAAACATCCCAAGGAGCACTGTGCAAGCGATAATATTGAAATGGAAGGAGTATCAGACCACTGCAAATCTACGAAGACCTGGCCGTCCCTCTAAACTTTCAGCTCATACAAGGAGAAGACTGATCAGAGATGCAGCCAAGAGGCCCATGATTACTCTGGATGAACTGCAGAGATCTACAGCTGAGGTGGGCGAGTCTGTCCATAGGACAACAATCAGTTGTATACTGCACAAATATGGCCTTTATGGAAGAGTGGCAAGAAGAAAGCCATTTCTGAAAGATATCCATAAAAAGTGTCGTTTAAAGTTTGCCACAAGCCACCTGGGAGACCCACATGTGGAAGAAGGTGCTCTGGTCAGATGAAACCAAAATCTAACTTTTTGGCAACAAATGTAAAACGTTATGATTAGCATAAAAGCAACACAGCTCATCACCCTGAACAAACCATCCCCACTGTCAAACATGGTGGTGGCAGCATCATGGTTTGGGCCTGCTTCTCTTCAGCACGGACAGGGAAGATGGCTAAAATTGATGGGGAGATGGATGGAGCCAAATACAGGACCATTCTGGGAGAAAACCTGATGGAGTCTGCAAAAGACCTGAGACTGGGACGGAGATTTGTCTTCCAACAAGACAATGATCCAAAACATAAAGCAAAATCTACAATGGAATGGTTCACAAATAAACATATTCATGTGTTAGAATGGCCATGTCAAAGTCCATACCTGAATTCAATCGAGAATCTGTGGAAAGAACTGAAAACTGCTGTTCACAAACGCTCTCCATCCAACCTCACTAAGCTTGAGCTGTTTTGCAAGGAGGAATGGGCAAAAATTTCAGTCTCTCGATGTGCAAAACTGATAGAGACATACCCCAGGTGACATACAGCTGTAATCACAGCAAAAGGTGGCGCTACAAAGTATTAACTTGCACGCCCAATTTGTCAGTATTTTATTGGTTAAAGAAGTTTGAAATATCCAATAAATTTCGTTCAACTTCATGATTGTGTCCCACTTGTTTTTGCTTCTTCACAAAAGTTACAGTTATATATCTTTATGTTTGAAGCCTGAAATGGGGCAAAACGTCGAAATGTTCAAGGGGGCAGAATACTTTCGCAAGGCACTGTATATTACATTTCTTATAAATATATCTTGTTTTTGTTAGAAACGAATTGTAGCCTATATGATTATAATACATCATTTTTATAAGTTCTATTTATGTCTGACACATTAAAAAAAGCTCAAACTTTTGGATAGTCATTATGGAAAGCGGACCCCAAAGCATTACTTTGGTGAGGCAAACGTCAGAAAATATCAAGCTGTAAGTTACAAGGTCTGTGGTACATCACTGTTAAAAATATCCCATTAACATTGATTGAGTAAAAGGTCAAAAACTGGTCTACGTTGACGACACTGCCTTTTAATGACAAATTTGGTATAGAGCTTCAGAGCGGCATGCCAAACAAGCACCAAAAGTTTCATGTTGATAGCATTTACTACGGAAAAATATATTGTAATCACAATTATCCCAGTTAAATATTTTGAGTTATTGACCAAAACACATAAATGTTGAATTAAGCGCCCTCTAATGGCCGATCGTCACCAAATTTGTACTGGGCCATTGAAGAACAATCCCAAGTTTTTTTATGATAGCATTTAATTTGGAAGCAATAAACTAAAGTTCATATTTCGTAGCTAGCTACAAAAATTAGTTTGTTTGTCAATTGCGCATAGTTTAACGTAACAAAATTATTGTTATTAAGAGTGGCCCTAGATGGTAGCCTCAACATTTGGTAAAAATCGGATAAGCCATTGATGAGATATAAACTTTTTGTAGTTGTGGCGCCCCCTAGTAGCCAATTTTCAAAAAATTTGTTGAGGAGCCTTAGATGGTCATGTCAAACAAAAGTCGAACGTTTTGCAATGATAGCTAGCTATAATATCACAGAACAGGTTAACTACTTTTGGAGGCTGGCTCAATTTATTATAAAACCAAAAAAATTACAGATTATTTTACAGTAATAACCTCAACAAAGAAATTTGTCACATTTGTCTTTGTGGAATGGATGATTTCAAGTAGGAGTCAGTCAAAGGTCAGACAGGAATGCTGAGCTTTCCAAATTTCACAGGTGAAGGAAAAAATTTAAAATCGATCTATAATGTGTCTATGTTATACCTAAATCTCTTGAAGTGGGTCAAATTATTTTACTATCTCGCTCATCAGGCAGCTTGCTCGGGAGAGCAGGGTAGGGGTAGCGCGCGTGTATATGGAAGTGTCCTGCTATGGGAGAGATACCTCTGAAATGAGTATTTGCTTGTCAACAAATGGTCTTTCACATTATAAACTCAAATATATAAATAAAAAATTAAATAGGGAAGTTCAATTGCTTTTTGTCCATAATATGTTATATAACAAAAGCCAGCTCCATGGTTTCCAAACATTTCTCTTCCAACAATGAGAATGCCAGCTCGCATACCTTCATGATCACAGTCTGGTCTGCGAGGTGACTTTAAATTGTCGAAATTATAATGCAGACATTTTTTTCCAACTTCACAATTTGCTCTTGAATACATTCTCAAATAGCGGAGGATGTCAGATTAGATAATTGATAGAGCCATGCTTTTATGAATTTAGAAGTCTGCATTGACAACCTGGATGTGGACTCCTCTCTCCCCAAGCACTACCAATTAACACCAAAATGACCGGGTAAAGGGAGTTCACACCTAAACAAACAGTCATGAATTAATTGAATTCTGTCACTGTTTGAATTCTGTAATTGATTTAAATATGTGAATGATGATCGCATTTAATTTGGAAGCAATATAGTAAAGTTCAAATTTCGTAGCTAGCAATGAAAATATTTTTGCAGATCAGTTACACGGTCTAGGACGAGTTCAAAAAAGTTGGTTTTGCGCATTAGGCGATATTGTGAAAAATCTTGTTATGAAACATGGGTGTCCTTCAGGCTTGGACCCCTAATAATACTAATGAACACCAACAATTACAATAGGGTTCCAGTGTATACACTGAAACCCTAACTATATGTAGCTAGAAATAACAGTGAGGGAACGGAGAAGAGAGGGCAACATCCAGTGGGGAAAAACAGATACGCAAGGGACTATCACACGTATGCTTAACCACCGGAGCTAATAAAACACGCTGTGTACAATATGTCCTATATAGTGAAGACTGGACAGAAGGAATGGGGGATGCCAGTGCAAGGCACCAAGCGTGTGACACTCTTGGATATTCCCTGAAGAGGGAATAACGTATGGGAACAACAGAGGAAGGGTCCTCAGACCAGCGAGAGGCGTCCACAGTCCTAAAGTGCCAAGTTTACAGTGCATCCGGAATGTATTTAAAGCACTTCACTTTTTCCACATTTTGTTATGTTACACCCTTATTCCGGAATGGATTAAATTCATTATGTAACTCAATATTTTACAAACAATACACCATAATGACAATGTGAAAGATGTGAGTTTGAAATCTTGACAAATTAATAAAAAAAAACGAAAAAAGCACTTTCACATCCAGAAGTATTTACATCCTCTGCTCAGTACTTTGTTGAAGCACATTTGGCAGCAATTACAGCCTCAAGTCTTTTTGGGTATGATGCTACAAGCTTGGCACACCTATTTTTGGGCAGTTTTTCCCATTCTTCTTTGCAGGACCTCTCAAGCTCCATCAGGTTGAATTGGGAGCGTTGGTGCTCAGCCATTTTTGGATCTCTCCAGAGATGTTCATTCAGGTTCAAGTCTGGGCTTTGGCTGGGCCACTCAATGACATTCACAGAGTTGTCCTCTAAGCCACTCTTTTGTTTTCTTGGCTGTTTGCTTAGGGTCATTGTCCTGTTGGAAGTTGAACTTTCACCCCAGTCTGAGGTCCAGAGCACTCTGGAGCAGGTTTTCAGCAAGAATGTCTCTGTACATTGCTGCATTTATCTTTCCCTTGATCATGACTAGTCTCCCAGTTACTGCTGCTGAAGAGCATGCCCACAGCATGATGCTGCCACCACCATGCTTTATTGTAAGGATGGTATTGGCCAGGTGATGGCCAGTGTCTGGTTTCCTCCAGACATGACGCTTGCCATTCAGGCCATATAGTTCAATCTTTGTTTCGTCAGGCCAGAGAATTTAGTTTCTCATGGTCCAGGATTCCTTCAGGTGCCTTTTGGCAAAGTCCAGGCAGGCTCTCATGTGGCTTTTACTGAGGAGTGGCTTCTGTCTGGCCACTCTACCATACAGGACTGATTGGTGGAGTGCTGTAGAGATGGTTGTTCTTCTAGTTTTCTCTCTCCACAGAAAAATGCCGGAGCTCTGTCAGACTGACCATGGGGTTCTTGGTCCCCTCCTTGACTAAGGCCCTTCTCCCTTGATCGCTCAGTTTGGCTGGGCGTCCAGGTCTAGGAAGAGTCCTGGTGGTTTCAAACTTCTTCAATTTACAGATGATGGAGGCCACTGTGCTCAATGGGACCTTCAAAGCTGCAGATATTTTTCTGTAACCTTCCCAAGATCTATGCCTTGATACAATCCTGTCTCTGAGGTGTACAGACAATTCCTTGGTCTTCATGGCTTGGTTTGTGCTCTGATATGCATTGTTAACTGTGGGACCTTATATAGACAGGTGTGTGCTTTTCCAAGTCATGTCCAATCAACTGACTTTACCACAGGTGGACTCCAATCAGGTTGTTGAGACATTTCAAGGATGATCAGTGGAAACAGGATGCAAATGAGCTCAATTTTGAGTGTTATGCAAGGATGTGAATACTTATGTACATGTGCTTATTTCTTTTTTATTTGTAATACATTTTCTAAGATTTCAAACACACTTCTTTCACATTGCCATTAGAGGGTATTGTTTGTAGAAATGTAGAATTATAGGGAAATTATGAATTTAATACATTTTGAAACATGTGAAAATGTGAAAAAATTGAAGTGCTGTGAATACTTTCTGTCTGTTTCAGTTTAGGCAATATAGGGTCCAGCCTACTGTGACTGTTGTTTTGTGTTTGTTGTTCTGCTTGACTACTTGAAAAGAAAAGCAGTAAAACAAACAATCCTTTATGCATAATCCCTGGTCGTGTTGATTCTTTGTGCCCTGAAGTTAAGTACTGCTATATGGGTGGAAGCAAATCCCTTTACATAACCTTCTCTTTGGACAGTACAATACAAAACTGAAATCATGTCTATGTGGTTTACACAGCCTGAGAAATTAGCTAAAGCCCGCCTGTGTTCAAATGAAACACAAAGGATATTGTACGCAATTAAGTTCTAGTGGTAGCCTTCTCTAACTGGCAAAACTGTAAGGCCAGATTTCAGTTACAAATGTGACAAGTTTTCAAGCATCATACATTTCTAATTGTTCCTCCAATTAGACCTTATTAAAGCTCTGAATCTGTTCTTTCACAAAATGTAAAAAAGTGCAAATGTTTGACAATAATACTGCAATCAGGTCACACATTTACAATGAGCATTTAACTGAGCAAACAACACAAGTCACTCCTACTACACCCAGGTGAGGCTACATGTATTTGTCTTGACACAGACGCTGGTCCCACAAGCTTACATGAAATGTATAATATACTGTGTTTATATATGTTATCGGTATTTGCTCACAGAACAAATTGCTGTGGTAGGTCACTAAATACTTGCCTATTAGCCCACTCAGATTTAACTAAAAATACTAAATAATAATTTTCTATCTACTATTAAATGTCTTTAGCAACATGTCAAATTAAATAGAATTACATTTTCTCCTGTTTTTTTTTCCAAAGGTACAGCAGGAAATGTTTCTCTAATGCAGGCTATGTCTGATAGTAAAACCTCAGCTGGTGGGAAACTGAGCCCCAAAGGTGGATTCAGAGATTGAGGTAAAACATACTCAGGTTAAAAAAATATACAAAATATAAAGAATGCATTTTTTGTGTATAATTTACCATTTAAAAGCCATTTTAAAAGTATTTTATCTTTCATTAAAAAAAAAATCATTTTTATCCAAAGCATTTTCTTAAAAATGTCCTTAACATGAGCTAGAAGCAGAGACTACTGGAAGTTTAAGCTGGAGGACAATCCTGAAAGATGCTGGTACATGTGTTCAAGTCAATGATATCAACACAATCAAATCTTTCCAATGGCATAACAATAACAACTAATTTAGCATAATTAAGTCAGTGTAGTCCTTTGCTTGTGCTCAAAGAAGCAGTGGTGTAAAGTAACTAAGGATTAATAATTTGTTACTGTACTTAAGTATTTTTTTCATGTATCTGTACTTTACTTGAGTATGCATCTGTCTGCCAACTTTGTACTTTTACTTTACTACATTTTATTAAAACAATTGATACTTTTACTTCTTTACATTTTCCAAAACACAGTCGTGACTCGCTACAAAATTAAGAAAATCACTCGTATTGGAGGAAATGCGCAAGCAAATGATTTACTGATATCTCCGTTAAGTCGTTATCCAATCGCTTTAGCCATGCATTTTATATTGAGCAAATCAATGTGAAGTCCCACCCACCAAGAGCAGTAGTGCGGTCCCAAGTATACAGAAGTATGGTATAAGCTTACACCTTTTCCCCTCATTTACGATTTGTTTTCACTAAAACTACTCTAAGTATCCAAGCAGCTCAGGGGTGGTATACGCTTTATAAATTAGCTTACAACTTTGTAGCCTATT
Organism: Umbra pygmaea; assembly: GCA_016801145.1. Taxonomy (NCBI): domain Eukaryota; kingdom Metazoa; phylum Chordata; class Actinopteri; order Esociformes; family Umbridae; genus Umbra; species Umbra pygmaea. The sequence goes on along the minus strand of JACXGM010005494.1, from coordinate 8,390 downwards.
CTCATTTTAAGCGCAGCTGTGTGGACGGTGGGAATGATGTATGAATATGTCATAAACTGAAAATGTGCAGCGCACATTGGAAAAGCCTGGGCCAATCAGAGTGACATGTCGAGAGAAATGTTTCTGCCCGACTGAACCCAGTACGTAGTCCATCTCTTCAGCAGGGAGATGATACAGTATGTCAGCGACCGGAATTGGCCATTAAGGTAGTATCTACTTGCTAACTTGCCAAACAGCCTGAAGTTAATTTTAAATTGGCCAAAGTAAAACAATGCATTTCTTAGCTTACCAGTATGTTTTGTTTTATGCCTATTTTTGTCAAAAACTTTATCAGGCAACATTCAGGGAAACTGGGAATGATATGACATCAGATATAGTATACTAATATAGAACTGTATGGCATAATTTAGATTACCAATTTTATTGATTTGCTTATTGCTGATAAGCATTTTAAGCTCTATCTTATTTTGAATAATGTTAATCTGTATTTGTACTTTTAACTAAAAGCCCTACTAGGGACAAGTGTCGTGAATTAGCTTTAGCTAAAAACACTATGATACATGCATCAGATGACTGTTAAGTTTATCTATGTTTTTTGTATCTGTCCCTATCTAAATAAACTTTACAAAAAAAGCATTTTAATTTGGTTCAAAATGGTTTTGTGAAATACTTTACATTAGATCATGGCACCTTTCTCTCCTTTCAATGTGTAACGGCCAGCCAGTGTGGCTGGCGTAAAAGACTGTGAGCATGGACTCATTACCTTTAAATTTAGTTTCCCATGTTATTTGTTGCTTTATCCATATGTTTTGTCCCTTTCATTCAGTGCTGTTGCATGGTGTTTCAGTTGTACTTTTACTTTGTAACATGTCCCCTTTCAGGGTTGGCCACGCCTCTTCCTGGCCAGGGCTGCTGGGTCATGTAGTAGGGACTGAGAAAAGGCTAGAATCAAGTAGAAGGTTCTGATTACAGAGGACGAACAGCTGTGTCTAATTATGTGATCAGAGTTCCATATATATGCAGCCCTGCCCAGGAAGAGAGCATGGAGTATTGTTGGAGGTTTACCCCCACGTAAGTCACGTTCGGTTTGTGTGTTGTTACTCTTTATTTATATGCCGCTTCCCTGAGCGTATCAGGTCTATTGTTAATCGTTCATGTTTCTTCAGGTTAGGTAGAGCTACAAACAAGTGTGTTGCTTTGAGCGTTAGCTTGCACAGTTTGGGCGTCGGCTTTGTATACTCAGAACCTATTAGCAGTGTCCACACCACTGTTAAGAGTGTGTGTATTGTAGGTCTGTTTGTAAGTGCGCCCTGCTATGTTTGCTCTCCTGGATCTTCACTAAACCTGGAATAAATCATGAACGTTTTGCCAAGTACTGCTTGTTCGAGTCTCCCTCTCCATACACACACCCTGAAACGTGACACAATGACACACAAATTAAGTTAATAAATCAAAATCTTTTGAAACATTAATTAAATAATACACTTATAGACTGCATAGTACAACTTAAATCGTTTTATATACCGTATCATAATATAATGATGTTGTAGGTCAACTAAATAATAAAAATAATAAAAATTCTCAAGTAGTCTGTGTCACAGTTGCAATTTGTTTTGTGTGTGTTTGTGGTGTCTTTGTTTTTCTAATTTCAGCACATGCAGTTTAAAAGTTCTGTGAATGGCCATGTCCTATACCAGTGGTTCTTAAACCTCTCCCCAGCAATCCCTCCCAGATGTGTTTACAAAGTTTAGCTGTAGCCTTGAAATATCAGATCAGATTCACTAATGACTGATGTGTTGATTAGTAGTTGAATCAGGTGTGCACGCTCTGATATAGTTTAAGTACATGGACTGGCTGGTGGCACCTGAGGAGAGGTTTGGGAACCACTGTACCTACAAACGTTTATGAAATATTTCCCCAAACATTTTGGTTCAGATTATGGCTTGACTTCTTTGAAACTAAAACATGTAGTATATATTTACTGTATCACACATTTCAGATATCATTACAATACAATCCAGTCAAAATTTGTTTTAAAAACTCCATATAATTAAAAATTAATAATGTCTGGATTGCTGAATTATTTACACCAACTAGAGCACCTCAACAAGTGATTGGAATTCAGATATGAGAGCTATGTTTTGTGCATTTAAGTGCATTTAAGATCACATATTTTACCTTTGGAACTTAATTACTATTAATTACTATTTAGATATTTTAAGACTTTTACTCAAGTAAAAATCCAGTAGGTGACTTCACTCTTACTGGAGTAGGTTTTTAGCACAGTATCTGTACTTTTACTCAAGTGTCATTCTCCAATACTTTTTACACCTCTGCTGAAGTCCTTCCCTGCGGTCTTCAAGTTGTCAGTGAAGCTGAATACACCTCTACCTGCCTCTGCAGCCTGTGAATATTTAGCATAGCAGGACTTGTCTTCAGCCCACAAAGATCACCGCTGGATTCTCGCAATTTCGACAAACAACTTCTACTGAAGATGAACCGCAAGGTTTTCAATTTTTATTAAAGGAAGGAAGAGAAGAAAGCAGAGGGAAAGATGAAGGAAACAAGAGGAGGTAGAGTGAGCAAGAGGACTTGGAGAGGAAGAGAGACAAAAGGAGACAATGAGGAAGGAAGCAAGAGGAGAAAGGAGTTGAGGGAAGAAGTGGGCAATAAGGTACAGGGATGGAGCATGAGGAGAAAGGATTTTAGTGACGATTTAAGTTAAAGTTTAAAGTGATGGTTCAAGTTCAATGTGATGTAGGGAGACAGTAAATAAAGTTTGGAGAGAGAAAGAAAACAATTTCTGTCTTTTTCTCTTTTTGTACTTTTGTACTTTTACTTTTGATACTTCTGAGTACATTTTAACACTGGAAAAATACTTTTGATACTTAAGTACATTAAAGATGAGCTACTTTAACACTGTTACTCAAGTAATTTTCTTATGGGTGACTTTTACTTTTACTAAAGTCACTTTTAAGATCGATATCTGTACTTTTACTTAGGTATGGAATTCAAGTACTTTTTACACCACTGCAAAGAAGTCAGTTTTTAGCTGAGCTGGACACGACTCATTCCCTATCCTGTTCTTTCTTAGTGATTATCACACTAACTGAATTCAACAAGCAATACATGTCAAACGTTACAGATTTCTGCCACTGTACTCTTTTCTATGCATCTCGCGGAGACGAATTTAAGTTAGAGGCCCATCAAGCATATGGAATGTCTACTTCAAGAACCCTGCTGTATAACATAATAAATATGAATATGTTTATCAAACATGTCATGCGATACTATGATGTGGTAGGGATTTAGAGCTTTCAGGACATTAAGTTACACACACTAAGTTCAGGTCCTAGACATTTAATGTAGTGATTAATGTAGTGATGGGAGTTTGACTATTTACTGTCTCTTAAAATAAATGAATCTTTCAGTCACTTCATTAACTTCACTCAGTAAATCCCCCATCCCCCCTACCAGTGAATGACAAACTGCTCATCATTCAAATTAATGATTCAATTGAAATACACAGCCATTCACAAGTCTCGTTCCTTTGTATAAGTATTGCCAAAAGCATTGTGAACATAAAACAAACAGCCGCAGGTGACAGAGCACTGAGCTGAAAGACCACTTATGAATCCTGCCTGTGGTTGTTTCCAGCCATTTGATTGAATGTTAAACATTGAATGAGTCACAACAAATATGATCTGAACTCCTTTTTCTCGGCCATTTGATTGAATGTTAAACATTGAATGAGTCACAACAAATATGAATATGAACATGCAGGTCCTTAACCCCTGCAAGGTTGCTACGCCAGATGACATCTCCACCATTGTCCTGAGAGAGTGTGCTAACCAATTAACAAAAATATTTACACGTAGGTCCTTAACCCCTGCAAGTTTGCTAGGCCAGATGCCATCTCCACCATTGTCCTAAGAGAGTGTGCTAACCAATTAACAAAAATATTCACACGTAGGTCCTTAACCCCTGCAAGTTTGCTAGGCCAGATGACATCTCCACCATTGTCCTGAGAGAGTGTGCTAACCAATTAACAAAAATATTCACTGACATCTTCAACTCCTCCCTCCACCAGGTTGTCATTACACGCTGCTTGAAAAAATGCACAATCATCCCCACTCCCAAGTAAGGGAAGATGATAGAGCTGAATAACTACCGTCCCGTAGCACTCACCTCTGTCATCATGAAGTGCTTCGAGAGGCTAGTCAAAGATCACATTGTCTCCTCCCTTCTCGATACACTGCACATCGCTCTCACCCACCTGGACAAAAGGAATACATACGTGAGGATGCTGTTCATTGACTACAGCTCGGCCTTCAACACCATTGTGTCCTCCCTACTGATCAAAAAGCCCATGGCCATAGGCCTAAAACCCTCCATAGGCAAATGGATTCTGGACTTCCTATCTGGAGACCCCCAGGCGGTGAAGGTGGGCAACAACACCTGATCCATAAGGATTCTCAATGCAGAGGCCACACAGGGCTGTGTACCATCCTGCACTCCCAGTAAAACCAAATTTACTGTGTAGCCACCAACAGCTCTATCATGATCATACATTTTGCTGACAACACTACTGTTGTAGGCCTGATCAGCTACAAAGACATGTCACCCTACATAGAGAAGGTACATGCACTGGTGGCGTGGTGCCAGTTAAACAACCTCTGCCTCAGTGTCAATAAACCTAAATAACTGAATGTGGACTGCAGAGTGAGGAAGTCCGAACACCCCAGATCGTCATCAAAGTTAATGCTGTTCAGAGGGTCACAAACTTCAAGAGTCCACATCTCTGAGAAGCTGGATTAGTATCTGCACACCCCTGAGGTGAAGAAGGCATGGCAACATCTGTACAACTTCAGGAGGCCTGTCCCAGGGAGCGCTCACCGTTTTCTACGGGAGCAACATCGAATAAACATTCTTTCTTTCAGTTGTTAAGAGGTTTAAGGAGATTTCTCTGTGTACTGTATGCAGGGCCGTTGCAAGGGCACGCATATTGTTCATCCAACCACATGTCGCCTAACTTGCCAATTAATTTTGCGCTGCAAATCCAACACGGAAGCCTTTAGTTGGATCATGCATGGGATGATTACATTCACAAACCATACTTCTGTGATTGAACCCAAAGGCGGCCCATCTGGATAAAAGGAGTTGCTGGAGAGTGATGTGGCAGAACAGATAATCTGACTTATCTAACCCAAATTTCGGGCAGGGCTATACCAATTTGCACTGCTTTGTGCAGGAGGCCTGGGCAAAGTCAGAAGTAGAGCTCAATCCAGTGCTTGAAGTGGGAAAAAAAGGTGCCATTACTCTCTTCCATTGGCAAATCATTATGATATTTGAGATTTCTACAGTGAAAAAATTGCTGGTACAACAACAATTTATTGTTATTTATAACAACAGAAATGTATTTATTTAAACAAGTTTTTGTGTGTCTGTGTTTTTAATTTTTTAATTTAACCTTTATTTAACCAGGTAAGTTGACTAAGAACAGTTTCTTATTTACAGCAACGACCTGGGAGCAATTAGGGTAAAGTGTCTTGCCCAAGGACACAACGACATTTGGCTCAGTCGGGAATCGAACTGGCAACCTTCTGACTACAAGTCTGACTCCCTACCCACTGAGCCATCTGCGCCTGTGTGTCTGTGTGTGTGTGTGTGTGTCTGGCTCTGGCAGATGTGTTCTTTTAGTACCTTTCTGAAGCCAAGCTAACATAACGACTTACAAACTAGACACAGTTGTTTTTAGTTTCCAGGTTTTCAGCAGTGAAAAATCTGTTACGGTAAGGCGGCAGCCGTAGGCATCAGACAGCTTTTACGAACTAGCGTCCTTGGAGAAGCATACTTCTGATAGCATGGGCCGACTGCTTGCCTTTACTTGATTCGTCAAGAAGTTAGTTTATTTAATTTCTGATTCTTTCTCTGTCAGTGGTAGAGTACCGGCTACATGTGAGAAATAGCGATACGCAAGAAAAAGTGCAGGTACGCTTAAGAAAAATAAAATTAAAAAAAAGATAAAAAAATGCTGTTGGTGATGAATATACCATTAAAATTCTCTGAAATCGAATTGTCTGATATTTTGGGGCCCCACTCCACCCCAGCTAATAACTTGTTTCTTCTAACTTTATGTTCAGGCTTTGACGAGTTACAATTCCTCATCTCCCTGAAACGCACCGTCAAGCACCAGCAATCATCAGGAACACGATCACCATGAAAACATCACTCTGTCCCGGTCTCAATCACCTGAGTATTAACACCTGTGTCAACTCCTGTGGGTATTTATACCGGACTGTTTGACTCAGTCATTGTGAGGTATTGTTTGTAATCTATTTAATCTAATTTCGTACTGAGCATTATTTCCTATTGTCTTTTCTGGTCTGACTCTGTTTTGCATTTACCGTGATCTCTTCTGTTTGGATAATCCCTATTTACTTCTGCTTTATCCACTTTACCAAACCCCTGCATGCCTTGACTACCTGCCTAGTGTATAGACCCTTGCCTGCTCTGATTACCACCCATGTGTATCGAACCCTGTCTGCTCTGAAAACCTCCCTTGTGTACCGAACCTCTGCCCGTCCTGACTTCCCTCATCGTACTAATAATAATACATGGTATTTATATAGCGCTTTTCAATGACCCAAAAACGGTTTACAAAAACAAGAAAAATTAAGAACACAAAAATGCAGAAACAACATCAAGGGGGCTATGGGAAGGCTTGCTTAAACAAAAAGGGCTTTAAGCAGTAGCGGATGATGTCAATAGAGTCACAGTCTTGGATGGATTGTGGCAGTGAGTTCCAGAGACGGGGAGAAACCCTGGAAAATGCCCTGTCACCAAAACCCTGTAGCTTGAATCTGTGGATGATGAGGTTACCAGAGCGGAGTGTGCGTGAGGGTAAATAATGATGAAGAAGGTCCGAAAGGTAGGGGGCAGCAAGTTGGTGAAGGGCTTTGTATGTCAGAAGGAGTATTTTGTATTGTATGCACTGTTTGACAGGGAGACAATGAAGCTCGCAGAGGATGGGGGAGATGTGCTGCCAGGACTTTGAGTGAGTGAGAAGCCTGGCTGCAGAGTTTTGAACCATTTGGAGCTTATGGATGTATGAGGAGTTGATGCCGGGCAAGAGAGATTTGCAATAGTCAAGACGGGAAGAGATGAATGCATGGATCAGAGTTTCAGCTGCAGGTGGAGGGAGGATCTGAGTTTTGCAATGTTACGGAGATAAAAGAAGGAGGATTTGACAGTCTGTTTAATATGTTGCTCAAAACAGAGGGTGGGGTCAAGAATGACACCTAGATTGCGGACATAGGGGGAAGGAGAAACAACTGTGTCATCAATGGTGAGAGAGAAGGTGCCAGTTTTATTGAGGGTGGATGAGAAGTGCCTATGAGAAGGAGTTCTGTTTTATCACTGTTGAGGTTGAGGAAGTTGTGTTGCATCCAGGTTTTTATTTCTGAGAGACAGGTTTCAATATGGGCCATATGAGGGTTGGTGAGAGATTTGGTGCTGAGGTAGATCTGAGTGTCGTCAGCGTAGCAGTGAAAGTCTAGGTTGAAATGGCGAAAGATCTGACCAAGGGGGAGAATGTAAATGATGAAGAGTAGGGGACCCAGAACAGAGCCCTGGGGGACCCCTCTGGGTAACAGTAGTTAATTCTGATGTCCATCCGTACATCTATACCTCCATCTACTATTCTTGGCTTTTGCATTCCTACACTTTTCAAAATAAACTGTATTATTATTGTGAAGCCATTGTGCTGGTTTGATCATTACACAGGCCAGGGAAGATAAAAATTATTCTATCACTGATAATGAGTTGACTATTCATTCAGTACTTTGTGGGGAATGCTTAAAGGACTGTTCCACAGTAAATCGGATTCATAGTATAGCATATACAAACATTACCATAGATGATTTATGTCATATACACATTTGTTTTTTTTCAATATATCAGAGAAAAGCTGATAGTATATTCCAGTTCCTTTTGCATCCACTGGGGTGCTTCTGTATCAGTCTACACTTGAGCTACCACAACTCCCAGAATTCCAAGCTAATTTAGTGCCCGCACCAATACAAAACATGGATGGGCAACAGCACACCTCTGTAGAGCTTGGCTAGAAAGTTATACATATTTAGGGCCCAAGCCAACGGCGAAGGCCCTTTTGTTTTCATTAAGATTATTATTAGGGCCCAAGCCAACGGCGAAGGCCCTTTTGTTTTCGTTAAGATTATTCTTATTATTATTATTATGATTTTCCTAACTTTTGGGCACTTTTGGGGCCCTTAACATGCTCAAAAACTCTTGAAAATTTGCACACGGGTCAGAACCCGCGGCCATCAGAGCCGGGCTGAAGCCCGTACCCGGGCGTGGCAGGGGGGCTC
>JACXGM010005493.1:12319-35138 GCA_016801145.1 Umbra pygmaea | reverse complement strand
AGGTCACAGGCCGATGATGCCATCAGGACCACATCATCTGCAAAAAGCAGCGATGAGATCCTCAGCCCACCGAACTGCAACCCATCCCCACCCCGACTACGCCTCGATATCCTGTCCATAAATACTACAAACAGGATTGGTGACAAAGCGCAGCCCTGGCAGAGACCAACCCTCACATGAAACGAGTCCGACTTACTGCTGAGAACCCGGACACAGCTCTTGCTTTGGTCATACAGAGATTGGATGGCCCTAAGAAGGGACCCCCTCACCCCATACTCCCGCAGCACCTCCCACAGTATCTCCCGGGGGACCCGGTCATACGCCTTCTCCAAATCCACAAAACACATGTAGACTGGATGGGCATACTCCCAGGCCCCCTCCAGGATCCTTGCGAGAGTAAAGAGCTGATCCGTTGTTCCACGACCAGGACGGAATCCACATTGTTCCTCTTCAACCTGAGGTTCGACTATTGGCCGAACCCTTCTTTCCAGTACCTTAGAGTAAACTTTACCAGGGAGGCTGAGAAGTGTGATACCCCTGTAATTGGCACACACCCTCTGGTCCCCCTTTTTGAACAGGGGAAACACCACCCCAGTCTGCCACTCCTTTGACACTGTCCCAGACTTCCATGCAATGTTGAAGAGGCGTGTCAACCAAGACAGCCCCTCCACACCCAGGATCTGGATAGCTGTCTTCATTATCTAGCTCTGAGCTCGAGTTTAAGAGTTGATACACAAGATGTACTGCACATAATTTTAAAGCATGTAAAGCATAATTATAAATGTATTTTTTATGTTTTAGTAAGATTATTCCATATGCTACAAACTAACGTTAAGTTATCAATATAGTGTTTTCGTTATCCATCCATGCCTTTGTCTAGACTCCTCTGTGTAAAGTGCTGCCAGTCAGAGATGCAGGTAGTAAAGAAGAGGGAAAAGGATTGTAGCATTCAAGAAATAGGGGAATGAGCCAGGATAGACAGAGGTAAGGAAAATTAGGAGAAAAGAGAGGTCAATACTTGTCAAAGTATGAATCCACTCTTGAAGCTCATTATCCAGTTTATGTTGTTATTTGAAACATTGGTTTACTAACTTGTAGTTCTTAATCTGCCATGTTAATGCATGATGTAGGCTATGTTACTTCTTTTTAAAACCTACAGTACATTTCTACTAAACAAACAGACACAAAATGCAACAATTCCAATTAGTTTCCCTAAGTTAAAGTATGAACATCAATCAATTGAATAAAAACATTTAGCCTTAACTGATGGATTTCACACAATGGGAAAAATAAAATAAAACCATAAAATGAGACCGACACTGTAATTACAAAATTTATATTTTGTTCAATAAATCAACTTGACAGATTTTCACAAACTGGTCTGTAACATAAGTGACATTTTTGCATGATGCTTCTATTTTTGTTTCAGTTTATTGACTGATTCCTTTAAATGAGGAATCAGTGAATACATTGAAATTGCTGCCTTACTATTTTTGTTCAGTATAGCTTTGGATGAAATAGCTTAGCATAGGTGTTAAATTAGTTACAGAGCACAATGTCAAAAGATATCTGGTAGTGGAAAACGGGGATTGCAGACACTGTTCTAATATTAATAATAATGCAAAATTTGGGATGGGGGCTCAGAGCTGTGCGGACCTGGTGTCAGAGCCTTCAATTAGCGTGTAATTCAGAGCGACCGAGGAGTCTCGCGTGAATTTGATGCTTGATCAATGGAACACACTGTTACAAGCTATACTGTCATTGGTTACATGGCATCCACTACTAAGTTGTGGATGTTTCATCTAGCTTTTTAAAATGTATACACTTAGTCTGAATCAATTTGGAGAAGGTTGTGTGCTTAATGAGTGTATACGAAAATGTGAATTTTGTGGCAAGTTGGACTTTTAGTAATTGAAATATGTTCTCAGGACAGCATTGCATCTTATTGGTTTACTCAGCCGTCCAATCAGCGACAGCAGGAGGCGGGGCTTGGATTGTTTGAATTTTTTTCAGGACTCATGAGCATAGTTCTCTTCTATAATCCAGGGGTCTCCAAACCCTTCCATGGAGGGCCTAGTGTATGCAGGTTTTTGCTTTTACCTTGTACAAGCTGATGGAGTAGCTCACTAATTGGTTAGGATCTCCCCTCACCTGGCAGTCTAGGTCCTAATTTGGGTCTAATTGAAGGGAAAGACCAAAAACCAGCATACACTAGGCCGTCCATGTAAGGGTTTGGAGACCCCTGCGTTATATCCAGAGCCATATATATAGAGAATTTGGCCAACTCAAATCATGGGCGCCATATTGGAGACCATCGTCAGATTACTCTACAGTGTAACCGTATGGAGCGAATATGCTATCTTGAAATAAATAGCTTATTTTCACTATAAAAAGGCAAATACATGTTATTATCAACGTTTGTCAATATGTAAAATGCCCTTACAGAAATATTCCAATGCATATTTACCTTCTATATCGTAAATGGGCCTCTAAAAAATGCTGATTGTAGTGAGTGAACATGTTGCCTAATATGCCTCTGAGCAGTGTTTACCTTTTCTCTTCAGTCTCCCGAGTCCTGACATAACCTTTCGTAGTTCATCCATCTCCGAGGACAGGTTAAACTTACTCGATGGCAAAAATTGTAACTAGTGCTGAATTGTAATGTGCTGCATTGTAATGTACTGCATTGTTAGGCTATTATTATTATTAACAGACATCGATAAACCTTTCCCATTTTGTAAAGTAAAAAAACATTAATTTCACATACAGCTCCCTCACTTTTCGCCTTTCTGGTTCACGGGAGAATTTGTGAATTTTTTTTGCTGCTTCCCTGTCTTTCATTGCAGCTAAACCAATCTATGCTAGCGTCACAGTCAGATCAAAATCAGACACCACCCAGATACCGCCCAAGTCTATGGATCCTCCCTCACTACTCCCTCTCATCTAAAATCGTCACATCCGCAACCAAGATGTCTGCGCCCATAACGGCAAATTCGGTGACCCAAATCAGTTTTTAACAAACCAATGGGTGACTTCACACATGGCTCCATCCATTATTTATGCAATTTTGTTTTTACATTTTTCCACAATTCCCTGCACTATGTCGATTTGGGAATCAGCTGAATGTTGGGCTTCAACATGGAGTCCACGAAACACATGACCACCTCGGAACCAATCGCACAACGGAATAGTTTAGAACACTCGATTCCCTAGTTGGCCATACTCTCTCTATATAGGGCTTTGATCATATCTAACCATACACCTAACCATAACCCTAACCTTAACCACCCTGGAGTGTTAAAATGTAATCCTGTGTTTATATATATATTAATCATAATTATCAGTCAAAAGTAAACTTAAACCTACAATATGTAGTTTTTGGCCGCTAGGGGTCTCTTAATCAAAACAATAGCAAAAGATGTACTTGGATGATGTCGGGAAGTAGCGTGGGATCATGGGTTTTGTTATCGTCGTCCATGACAACCTTCCAATCTAGCGTCTCCAGCTGAAAAAATGTTCACTGACAAAGTAATGTATTGTTAAAAATATTATAACTTTATTCATGTTATGTTTGGCGGTTCCCTGGAACTTAAAGCAAATACAGCAAAGGTTATATGACGCCATTGATGGAAGACAAAATGAAACGTTTAATTTACTGTCTATAGCAGGGGTCTCCAAACCCTTCCATGGAGGGCCTAGTGTATGCTGGTTTTTGGTCTTTCCCTTCAATTAGAGCCAAATTATGACCTAGACTGCCAGGTGAGGGGAGATCCTAACCAATTAGTGAGCTAATCCATCAGCCTCTAAACAGAGCCATATATATAGAGAGTTTGGCCAACTAGGGAAAAAAGTGTTCTGAGATATTCCGTTATGCGATTGGTTTCCGAGGTGGTCATGTGTTTTGTGGACTCCATGTTGGAGCCCAACATTCAGCTGATTCCCATTGACATAGTGCAGGGAATAGTGGAAAAATGTAATATATTATTTTAAAAATGACATAAATCACAGAAAAAATGCTCAACTGTTGCGTGTTTGGCTGCAATTAAAGACCGGGTAGCGGCAAAATATTTCACAAGTTCCCCCGTGAACTAAAAAGGCAAAGTGTGGGAGCTGAACGTGAAATTAATGTTTTTTTAGGGTAGCTACAATATGGGAAGGGGTTTATCGATATCAGTTAATAATAATAATAGCGTAAAAATGCAGTATGTTACAATGCAGCACTAGTTCCAATTACAATTTTTTCCATCGAGTAAGTTTAACCTGTCCTCGGCGATGGATGAACTATGGAAGGTTATGTCAGGATTCGGGAGACGAGAGAAAAAGGTAAACACTGCTAAGAGACTTATTAGGCAACGTGTTCACTCACTACAATGAGCATTTTTTAGAGGCCCATTTATGACATGGAAGGTAAATATACACTGAAATATTTCCGTAAGTGCCTTTTACATATTGACAAACGTTGATAATAACATGTATGTGCCAGTTTATAGTGAAAATAAGCTATTTATTTCAAGATAGCATATTCGCTCCATAGGGTTACACTGTAGATTCATCTGACAATGGTATCCAATATGGCGCCCATGGTTTGAGTTGGCCAAACTCTCTCATTGGCTCTGGCTCAAGCTGTACGATTGCACCCTCTCCTGGAGGTGTGCCTCAGTACAGCCACTAATGATGAACCTATCTGAGGCCATACCAATTGACTACGCCTTAAAAGCCATGACAACACGGGCAGAGCTTTTATAATGTCTTCAGGTTTGTTCCTTTTCTGTGCCATAGATAGACCATATATTGTTTGGTGCTGATGCCACCACATACATTGCCCCATTGACTACACTGGATCCATAGATGGTTGCGCCTTTAGTGGTCTGTTTTGGTTCCAAGCCTCTCTGTTGCCATTAGCTTCACAGTGAAGGAGGAGGTGCTGATGGAGTTGTGCTACTGAGGAGACGATGGTGGAGGCACACGCCCAAATCCTTCTGTGTTCCCCCTGCCAAGAAATACAAGCAGAACTGCTTATTTTAGCATCACTTTTAATATGATTCATGGGTAGGAATAATGCTTGCCTTCGAGATGCAAATTATTCAATCTTTGTAAACTACCCTGGTTTCGCTAACTGTAGAAATGTTGACGTTAAGAAATGTATATGAGCCTTCTGGGGAAACGTGTGCATTACTTCTGGGAAAATTTACTTCTTGTATTAATTTTTCCTCCATTTCATTTAGAGGTTTACCCCTTAAAGTGTGAGCGGGGCAGAAACTTTAATACTGTGCGATCTTCCTTTCCTTCTGGCACTCTCTGTCTGGGGAACGGCCCCTTTCCTGTGCTGCTAAATAAACGATATTCCTTTGTGGTGAGCACGGACTGCAAATAAAGATCTTTAATAATAAGCTGTATGCATTGGTTGTTGCTGGCCCTCTCTTTAACTTTCTACATTCCATTGGAATTGTGCTGTGAATCGATTTTAGGTTTTTAGGACTGTTGATTTGCGTTCCAGAATTTTAGAACCTTTTGATTTACTCAAAATAACAGACTGAGAATAAAAAACACAGCAGAGCAACTTGTTTTGGGAATTCGTTTTTATCCAATTAAGATATACATTTGTCTTTTTAAATTATTTTCAGTTATCCAAAACAATAAGATGATTGGCACAGGAAATATACAAAAACACAAAGAGAAGTGCCTCAATGCCACATATACAACAGGAAAGTATTTTACAAAAAATCATCTGTTAGGAAATCCTAACTATAGTAATTAGAAATGATCTTACACAAAACCAAATATGATTAAACCCCTAAATGTATCACCTTAAACATATCATCAACAATTTCTTATTCTGCACATTACAGAAACCTACAACAGTCTTTCCAGTGAACTATGCCTTTCGGTGCAAGCTACTGCAATGCATTCATACCATCTGTATGATAATTGGTTTTACCAGCTAGGGTACCTCTGATAACAACTGGACCTCAAGAAACCCTCCAAAAACCATCATACAACCGCACAGACTTTCTTTTCTATCTCTTCACTTACTTTTTTCAATGTTCTTTAGTGTATAAAACATACCTTACTCTGTAAATGTTATTTTATGTAAATTAACTGGATTTCATTATAAAAGTAGCTCATGATGTCACATAAAAAGTAGGGAATACATATTTAATAAAATAGAGGAGATAAAAAAATATACTGAGGTAAGAGATCTGAATTAATAAACAGTTCAAAATGTACTATGTTGCATAATCCATATTCATACATAAATAGATGTACTGTACAAAAACGTTTGGGGTATTTCAAATAATCTATATCACATCTGAATTATTCTCTGTTGAATAAATCCAATCCAAAAATGTTGCTGTAGCGTACAGTATATTAACATTGTGCAGGAGAAAGTAACATTTTGGTTTTCGTTATTGCTGTATTAAACAGTATTCCAAACAACATAAGAGATCCAGGGTCATGACCAGGCATGCATTCTATCAGTGACTGCTAGAGGGCCCCCTAACCAAACATTTTTTTGTAACTCAGTTGAAACTCAGTTCAAGCTAAATTGTAGAATGGTAAGCAGTTTAGCGATTGTTAGTTAGATTAACTAGCCATCTAAACTTATAGTAGTCAAAGACGAAGACTGACTGTGTGCAGCGCATGGGCCCTGACCTCCAGGTGGCACCCCTGATGTTGTCATAGAGTACATCAATGTGTAGAAACGTCAAAGCTCCACCCCATAATAAAATGTGTACCTATGCAGAAAAACGTGTAGAGTTGCAGGAGATTACCTTAACTGATTTCTCCATCGTCAATACGTTAGTCACTAAACCGTTTAGTTGCAAAAAAAATCTAATTTAGGACCATAAACGTCTACAGATAGCCCTGTAAAGAGCAGAGACAAATTCTGACGGATAGAAATGTTTATCAGGTTTGCATAGGTAATCAAGGTTGGCATTTGTCAGGCTGGCTTGAAGTTATGGCAGCCTTTCCCTTACCTCAGAGCGTGCATCATATAACCGACACCCTGATGGTCTGTGGCGCGTAACACTCAGATTCTGATGTTGTGGAAAACTGTGTGGACAGTTTTACTTTAACAGACCAAAGTTTAGATTCTAGATTTTGGGTAATGGATTGGTGTGAAATCAAGACTGCAGAGCCACAAAGACTCACTGGACATATGTTTAGACATCAGTTGTAAAGACAAGCTGTATGCCAACGCAGGAGTAATGCCTCAAGAGTCTGCTGTGACACACATGATTAAATACAAGGTTGACAACATTTTTGGTCCAATCTTTAAAATATTGCATTTCTGCTTCCCACTCATACCAACATTTTGACAATTTATACACATTTAAGTGCAACCAAGCCCCTGCCTTGAATGTGTGTCTGTGTTAATTATTTCCCCTCCATTTGAGCATAAATGGATATGTCCATTTAATGGTACCATAGTATAGTCAGCATGGACACCTTTCAGAGGTGGCGTTCCTGTAAAAGAGAGGAGGGAACAATTGGCAGCACACTGCTCAATAATACAAATAATAAACCATACAGTACAGCTCCACCCCTTCACAACATACAGTATGTAATATGACCACGCTATCTGTGTTAAAGTCTTCCAGTGTGTCCAGCTGTCTGTCAACCTTTTGTCTCCACTCCACAGCCAGGCAGGTTAGGTCAGGGTTCAGCAATGGGCGGAGCCATGCAGATTAGGTCAGGGTTCACCACTGAGTGGAGCCAGGCATGTTAGATCAGGGTTCAGCAATGGGCGGAGCCATGCAGATTAGGTCAGGGTTCAGCACTGGGCGGAGCCAGGGAGGTTAGGTCAGGGTTCAGCACTGGGAGGAGTCAGGCAGGTTAGGTCAGGGTTCAGTACTGGGAGGAGTCAGGCAGGTTAGGTCAGGGTTCAGTACTGGGAGGAGTCAGGCAGGTTAGGTCAGGGTTCAGTACTGGGAGGAGTCAGGCAGGTTAGGTCAGGGTTCAGCACTGGGAGGAGTCTGGCAGGTTAGGTCAGGGTTCAGTACTGGGAGGAGTCAGGCAGGTTAGGTCAGGGTTTTGAGGTCCTCTGTCTACTGTAGATGATGCAGGAGCTGTTGTCCTCACTGGTCTCTAGCTGGACAGTGGAGACGAACCAGCGGCGGCAGCCAGTGGGGTTGTAGTTCAGCGTGGTGCGGTAAGTGTTCTTGGCATTTTTGGGGTACACAATGGTGGTGCTCTGGTAGTGCAGGGGCCTCTGGCGCAGCTCTAGGTACACCTGGGACTTATAGCTCTTCCAGGTGCTGTTTTGCACGGTAATCACTGTCTCACTGTAGGATGTCACCGTGGGCACAGGAGCGCAGTACACCTGGTCCCGGTAATGCTTGGCAGAGTCGTACTTCACCTGTGAGTTACACCTGAAAAGAATTATCTGAATTATTGGGCACTCTTTTGTATTTAGGCACTAAGGTATTATCAAAAGCAGCATCGTTAAGATGTCTGCTGAGATATTAGGCACTCTAAATGTACAAATTGCAACAAAAATGCTAAGTACATCATACTAAATGGGTGAAAAAATACATGTTTTTAGGGAGATGTTTTAGCTCATGAGCACCATTTTTCAAAACTGCATCTTTAAAGATCACCTTTAGATCACCCTTTTCATACAAAACCAGATGTTTAATAATCTCTGAAGACAGACGGCTACATTTGCAATCTTTAAATGTCCTCAGTATAGATGTCTGGATAAAATTTTAGCACACAGGGGTACTGGAAGGAAAGGGACGTCACTGGCTTTCTGCAACTGCTTCATAAAAAGCTGAGCGTAATTCTTGCCGAAGTGTATTAGCTCAGTATAGCATTTGTAAATGCTGTGAAAATGTATATATGTACTATTATTTGTAAGATTTTACAACTTTTTTCCTGTTGACATTTCTGCCCCTCCTACCCAAAATCGTAATTGGTTATAAAAATTGTTCGTCTGAAGAGAACACTCACCTGAATTTTTTGTTCTCTACATCCGAATGTAAAAAAAAAACTAGCAATCTGACCAGACCTGTTGTTACCCAAGGTCTGGCCATGCAATCCTAGATGTTTAATGCTTAGTTATCATGAAACATCAATTATTGTCTTCATTTTGACAGTTTATATACAGTCAAAATGCATATTTTCAATCTCTATTAAGATCGTTATGGTTCATGGCAGCCATTTAGGTGTGACAGCGTGATGCAGCAGCATATGGAAAATGCTGTTCGTCCTGCTCCTCTTGGCAGAGCTGAGTCCCTGTAGCATTATAAACAGGTGCTCTTTTTAGAATTCAGCTCACAACAACGGAGGTACTTTCTATCTCATGGGATCAGCTTACAGACACGGAACATTTACAAAATCTGATTTTTTTTATTATTGATAATGATTCCCTACACTACCCAGTGCTTTGTTTCACCCAAAACACAGTTTAAAATGCTTGAATTGTATTGAAGACAGCCTGGCGCGTACCCAAATACTGTGGACTCACTTCACCACGCCCTCATTGCAATTACTGTTCAAATGGCAAAATATAAACAACTTTTTACATATTCAATTCATATAATTAAATACATGTTCTAATGCTTTTGGAACCTGGTAACTGAAAGAGAAAGTAGTTCTATATTCACTCAGTGAAATTCTACACAGTGTACCTTAGTATAATTCCTCCCACACTACTTTTGTCCTAGATTCCTATTTCATAAATATTAGGGGATAGGGCTATGGCCAAAATTGGGTCGTTACCTTTTAACAAATCAATAAAACAGCAAAAAGGTATATAAGCAAATCACTTAAGTGGCAATTGGTAAATACTAATTAGGTTATAAAAAGCTGCATTGTAAAAGACTTATGTGAAAAATTTACAATAGAAATCCCATAAAATTCAATTAAACAACAGTAAATGCTTCTTTAATACAGTAGTCCTTTGTATACATGTGGTTTGTTAAACAGTCACTCACCTGATCTCCGTTTCAGGGTTTGGGTTGACCTCGATGCTCTCCCCAAAGAAAACGGGGTACATGCGTACACTCTGCTCCGTTTCCGTGGCGTTCAGGAGTAGGTATGGCAGCTAAGAGAAGGTACAGGTGTGAGGTTAGGGAAGCCATCGATCACTGTAGCCTGTGACTGTGTACTAAACTGCTGGTGGCGATGGCAAATGTGGAATCTGACAGACATGCAAGATCACAATGCTTATTCACTTCTCACTAATACAGATAACAGTTTTTAACTGGCATAGCGGAGTCCAGATACAATAGAATAAGAACAACCGCATGGGTCTGGAACCGTCCTCACATAACAGAGGTCCGGTAGTGCACATCGAGGTGGAGAGACGTGTCTACACAAAGGGCTGACGATTGGGCAGAACACCACTTCCATTTTTCTTTTGGATAATTACAATCGCTGTCCAATTGTTTTTGTAGCCACTCTGCCTGTTGCGGTGGCTCGGTGAGCACGTCCTATCTCTGTGCCTCTGGACTGGAGCTCTGTCACCGCTTCACATGAGCAGGCCCGCAGAACCTCTCCCCAATACTGGACCATCCCGTACCAGGGCTGAAACACTGTCCAGCCAACCACATGTGGCCTTTCCTGTCCCAACAAGGTTTGTTTGCATTCATATTGATCGTTAATTGGCTGGTGCCATGGTAACAGCTGTTTTTCCTGAAAAATGCATTAAAAATGCATTAAAGGCAAACAAATGTTCAAAACGATATGACTTGAAAATGATATGATTTGAATTGACTATAAAGTGATGGCACCTTGTAGTTAGCCATGCTTAGTATGCTGTCATCCACACAATGATCAGTGTGTTTTTAATTACGCTGCCTATCTGTACGCAAACATCCTGAACAAACTTCATCACTGGGTTCCAATCTTGTTTCATGTCTCTCAAACCAGACCCCTTTGCTTATACGACAGGTCAGAACAGGTCAAGGTACACAGCTGTGGTCTCACCGAAATCTCCAGATCAGAACCCAAGAAATCCTGACCCAGTTGGCTTCACGGTACCCTGCATGTTCAGCTGGGTATTTCATCCTCAATTAGATCTTGTGTTGCCAATAACCCACCTACCCTCATTGCTGTTAATCCTGGAAGTGGACCTACATCTGCAAAGTTGTTGATTTTCCACAGCTGTCATGCTGTCAATCCTGACATGAACTGAGTTTGCCTTTTATTCTGTGTGTTGGCAAGAGCATCATGGCTGGTAATCAGGGGAATCAATCTGTTGGCAGCAATTGAGTGCAAACACTTATGTGTTTCAGATGGGCTTCATGATGGTATCTACAGTAACAAGCCAGCAGCACATCCAGAACTGTGGTATCTACGGTAACTAGTCAGAAGCACATCCAGAACTGTGGTATCTACGGTAACCAGTCAGAAGCACATCCAGAGCTGTGGTATTTACGGTAACTAGTCAGAAGCAAGTCCAGAGCTGTGGTATCTACAGTAACCAATCAGCAGCACATCCACAGCTGTGGTACCTAAAGTAAACATTCAGCAGCACATCCAGAGTTGTGGTATCTATGGTAACCAATCAGCAGCACATCCACTACTGTGGTACCTAAAGTAAACATTCAGCAGCACATCCAGAGCTGTGGTATCTATGGTAACCGGAGCATGTCCAGAGGTCATTCCAGCAGAAGCAAGGCTCTAAACATACACCAACACAAAACACCTGTCACACAGCTGAGGTGGATCACGAGGACCTGCATCACAGCACACAGGTTACTGCTGAATGAGGAACTGACATGTCCTCAGCTGCATCGCAACAACACATCACTAACACTACCCAATGCCGAGATGTCTGGGACTCACAACATGGGTCTTTATAGTTACAGCTTGACATCATTACCTGTGAAACAGTCCTAAAATTGTAACAGACAATCTAATATAGGAGTTTGGATGTGATACATTGTATCCAATCCTACCTGTCATCCCTACACTGCATTTTCTTCAGTGTCTGATACAAACACAAAGAACTACATGTAACTCTATTGTGAGTTGTACAGACATCCTTGTAGAAGTTATACAGAGGTCATGAAACTCAGAAGCCTATGTGTCTTTAAATAGATTTGGGATTGTTGTCACTGTACGTAACATAGAAAAACAACACAAGAATAGAATTGAATGGGTGGGCATGGGGGATGATGTCTGCATGGCTACTGCCATATATTGTCTATAAAGCAAGCCTTTTCTAATGAAACAGTTAGACTCTTTTCCATACACAATCCTGAAAGGTATTGGAAGCACAAGCAGATTTGGCCTCTATCAAAGTTGCACAAGCCACTGGAACCCGAGCTGTCCTGACAGCCAATGGATTAGAACCATCTATCTCCCTTTTAGGCCCCAACAAACCTGTGTCATACTACACTCATCAACTGTATTCTTTTGTATGTTCAGTTGTCAGCCCTTCCCTCTAAAAGCATATAAAATACCATACTCGGCCGACATGTATGAGCATGCTCCTCTGACAGTTGTATTAGGACAGCTTTGTTCATTATTAGAATGAACCTTTGTTCCTCAACCGAGATACTACATTCCAATCATAACAAAAATATCGAAAAGTTACCCGGAATCACTTGTTTGTCAAAAGCATGCTTTCATTTTGAAGCTGGTATTGGCAGCAGTAAAGCTGTAGAGCCGGCCACGTTACAATGTGCAGCTATTAGTCAACTACAGGAATTTTGCCTGAGACGGAGACAGACAAAGTATCACATACAATCACACACTGTTCCACCATCACCACCACCACACACTCTCAAGGTTTGTGTTTACAATCAAACGTACAATCTCTTCCATCTTAAATATGGCAGAATGAGAAGGGTTTTCCCAGCCCCTGTACTTCTCTTGTGACTTACTGGCTGACTTGCATTGTTAAATATTTACTTATTTTATATTTAAGTGGCAAGAAATAAATAATTATTCTGAGATATTTATATTTTTCTTGGAAAACCCTCAGGTTTGCTTATTTGTTTAGTGAAACATTAACTGTATTTTGGTCACTGATTTTCTTTCCACTGTGAAAAGGTAATACCAGTACATTATTACAAATGGTAAAATCACAACAAACACTTAAAAGCTACATCCATAGTTATCTTTTACAAATTTTCTTTAGGTCTAATAATACCCATTTCGACAAGCACATTTAACAAGATCTTCAGTGTTGTTTGAAATGTATCACCTAATCATCAAATCAGTCATTCTAATGAAGCCAGAGTTCATTAAACCATCTGAGTCCTAAAGATAATGATGCATCAGAATGTCTAGGCTTATATAGGCCTAAAATGGCACCAATGACATTTCAAATGTTTTGAACACAATTTTGAAGTGCATATGTCCTAAAAACTGTAGTAGCCTGGGGCACATACAGTCATAAGAGGAAGTTGCAATGCCTTCTAATTTTGCAAATTTGTTATCATGAACTGCGGACTGAATCGTTGCTAAGCTCTTATCAAATGTTGCTTACCAATTTTGTTTCTTTGTTCTCCTTTTTGTACAATCCATGATTCTCCACTGGTGTTGTACATCTCCCGGAGCGCGACTCGAGCAAACCCGGGGACAGCGGATAGAAGGGCGGGCTTGGACTCGGGGGGAGTCCTGAATCCGGACTGTCAAGCAGTCCCTCCCGGTTCTTTCCTTTCAGACTATCATCCATCGCTTGTAAATGTAGATGCCCCACCATTTCTGGGAAAACGAAGTCACTTAAGGCAACGAGTCAACCTATTTTGTTGAAAGATTGAACCCCAAAAATAAGCACAAATCCGTCATTCGAGAATGGAATTCCCTGGTAGAATTATTCGTTTGTTCAAATCAAATCACTGAAAAAGAACAAATAGCAAAAAGGTACATTTGAATAATTATTCCATTATTAAATCATAACTTTGCCACGTATTGTCGTATATTTTTGCCAGTACCTGGCCCAAATTCACCAACCTTTCATTTGTTCTCCTCAGGTCAACGGTTTTATTTCCATTAGACGGTCCATGAACACTGGGCTATTTCCCCATAAAACCTCTCAAAATATTAATAATTGACAAGCGAGATCCTAACCAGCAATTCTATCATGTCGCTATATCGTCCATTCTTGCCAAAGACGATCCAGAAAGCAATGGAAGTCATAAAACAATATGATTTTCTCCCACTGTAACGCAGCAGCAATCTGGCAGAAATCTATCCCTAGAGCTTCACTATCCCCACACAGACTCAGCTTGCTCTGCGCTGAACTGAACAGCCGGAACTGAAAGAGGGCCCTCTTAATGAGCCTGCCAGCTTTTTTGCACCTGGAGCCAATCCAGCACTGATGATCTGGATCCGTTCCAGACCCAGTCGGCATGGCTAGCACGTCCACACTACTCCTCCCAGGCGGTCTACGCCTGTCACACTGATGCTACCATATTATGATTTTGTTATTACTAACTCACAGAGGCGGATTGGCCATCTGGCAATTCTGGCAAATGCCAGAGGTGCTGGACCATTTTCATTGGTGTGGGCCGGTCAGATTTTTTTATTAAAATATTTTTAATAAAAGTATATTTTCTCTGCTGTTATAGTAATCTACATTAAGCCTGAACATTTGGCCAAGTGTGGAATGGGCAAACTTCTGGCCTTGACAAGATGAGCCAGCCCAAAAAATTTGGTCGATTTGTAGTCAAACGTGCATCATCAAAGTGAGATCCAAAAGGTCTGCCAATTAAGAGATAATTATACTTGTTCGTAAGTAAAGAAAACGTGGGGGTCTGCATGGCATAGTTGGCTAAATCGCTGCATTGCAGGACAGTCTACCTAATGATAGTCAGTGGTTCGAGCCTGACTATGGGTTCTCTGACTTTCCCGGGGCCTCCTACATGAGGCAGCGCAAGTTGGCATAGAGCTGCCCTGGATTTGAGTTAGATAAATCAGATTATCTATCCTGCCACGTCACTCTCCAGCAGAGTTGGGTAAATTACTTTTTTAAAGTTACTTTTACGATTGAGAGACTCTGCTCTCCAGTGACTACTTGTGTGTCACTATTTTCAGAAGTTATAACTTCTGGCCCAAGTGCTGTTTCTGAGAGATGAAAGAACAACTGATGCGGCTGCTGCCACAGATATTAGTGCAGTCGACAGGGATGGATTCGGCCCGGGACTTTGGATGGAGCGGCCGGCGGTGGGGGGGGGGGGTGGCGCGCGCGTGTGCGTGTGCGCTGTATCTGTCGCTCCCCGCGTTCGTCAATCATTCACTCTGTGTTTCTCCTCATTTGAATATGGAGGAACTCTCTCTCGATTTGACGGCCGGGCCAGAGCGCAGTTTTGCGGATGCAACAGCCTGTCCATTTCAGCCTACTTTCACTTGTTTTAATACATCCGACCGGCCGTCAAAGTAAAATGTGACGGCCCGTTTGGCCCGGAATGGACCGGCCGTTCAGGAAAACTCCCGATCCTCCCGATGGCCAGTCCGCCCCTGGCAGTCGATGTAGGTAGAAATCAGAGAAAAGAACGCTAGTTTAAGGCTCTGTCAAACAGGTAATGTAGCTATTATATACTACTGCCATTGTGCCATAGTGGTGTTGGCTGTATTGTATTCAATCATAGCAGACTAGGCTAATTAACACATAAGTTAGGCAACAACCATCTACTGACTGCATATTTGTACATTGCTTTATGTTAAATAAAACAACCATGTTTTCAAATTCAATATATAATCAAAAATGCTATGTAATCTGGAGAGCAGATGGCTCAGTGTTTAGGGAGTCAGCCTCGTAGTCGAAGGTTGCCAGTTCGATTCCTGACTGTGCAAAATGTCATTCAGCAAAGCACTTTAACCTAAGCTGCTCCAGGAATCCCAGTGGAATATTCACTGTAAGTCCAGTGGTGATTCTAGACCATTTGAACTGGGGGTGCACGGGGCAGGCCGGGGCCAGTTCTACTGTTAGAGGGGCCAGTTACATTACATTACATGTTGCCAACGTGAATGACGCACAACAGCAGCTAGCCGGCCAGATACTTGGAGCAGTCACTTCTGGACTCCTTAGTTATCAGTCTAGGTGACTTTAACAACGGTAATCTAATCCACAACCTCCCAAAATATAAACAATCTATTTAAATCCTGACCAGAGAGGAAAACACTTTAGATCGCTGTTACACTACAATCAATAATGCATATCACACTGTGCCCTTATACCACATCATGGTCCACTTGATACCCACATACAAGCAAAAACTAAAACTAGCAAAGCCTGTTGTGCAGCAATCAAAGATATGGAGCAACGAAGCAACAGAGACCCTGCATGCGGGTCTGACATCTTACAGTGTTCCAACATGAAACAGGGTGACCTACAACAACGACAAACCCTGGTTTACTGCTAAGCTCAGACATCTGTGTTTGGCAAGCATTCAGGTGTGGGGACAGAGATTGCTACATAACGGCCAAATACACCTTTGGAAAAGCAGTTAAGGACGTCAATGCTACATATGCAGAGAAAATAAAACAACAGTTCTCAGCAAATTCAACTACTACTCTTTGGAGGCCTTCAACAAATCACCAACTACAAGCCAAAACCCCCTCACTTCATCAACAACCTGCGACTTGCAGACCTGAGTTCTACTGCAGATTTGAAAGACAAAAGGACAGTTCTGACAACATTCCTCCTGCCCTTGTGTCCAGCAAGCTACAGCAGCCCACTGGCCCAGTCCTCCAGCCCCCCATCGTTGAGGACACTACAGAATCACCCATCCCTCCCACCCCCTTTCCTGTCACTATAGTCCCACTCACTGCCTTGGAGAGTGACGTCAACAGCAGCCGCAATCGGTGTATCTTAATTTGGGACGCCGGGCTCACATTGTGCTGTAACCTCAAAACACTCACTGACACACACCTCGACCCGCTACAGTTTGCCTTCAGAGCCAACAAGTCTGTGGACAACGCAGTCAACATGGATCTACACTTTATCCTCCAGCACCTAGACTCCCCTGGAACCTACGCCAGAATCCTGTTTGTGGACTTCAGCTCCTCATTTAACACCATCATTCCGGCCCTGCTCCAGGACAAGCTCTTCCAACTTGAAGTGCCTGAATCAAAATGTAGGTCGATCACAGACTTCCTGTCCAATAGGACGCAGCACGTGAGGCTGGAGAAATAGTTATCTGACCCCCTGACCATCAGCATCGGTTCACATCAAGGCTGTGTCCTATCACCCCTACTCTTCCCCCTGTACACCAAAAGCTGCACATCCAGTCACCTCTTGGCGAAGCTCCTGAAGTTTGCAGATGACACCAACCTCATCAGACTAATTTCAAATGGGGATGAGTCTGCCTACAGGTTGGATATTGTCCATCTGGTATACCATTTGCAGATTTTATTCATTCACACATATTCACATACACATGTATATTCACTTCAGATAAAACAAAAGAGCAAAGAAGTGATCATGCATGTGAACTGGTCCCCAAAGAAGCTATCTAAAGCTTATACAAGGGGGCCATGACAATCAAAATTGGTGCAGCCAGAACAACCTGGAGCCCAATGCTCTACAGACAGAGGAGATGGTAGTGGACTTTGGAAGCAGCCCAGCTGCCCTTCCCCCTTTGCCCTTTGTGTCAACTCTATGGACTCCTTCTGCTTCCTGGGCCACACCATTGCCCGGGACCTCAAGTGGGAGCTGAACATCAGCTCCCTCACAAAAAAAGCACAACAGAGGATGTACTTCCTTCGGCATCTGAAGAAGTTCAACCTGCCAAAGACAATGATGGTGCATTTCTACACTGCCATCACAGAGTCTATCCTGACCTCCTCCATCACAGTCTGGTACCCTGCAGCCTCCACCAAAGACAAGGACGGGCTGCAGCGCATCATTCACTGTGCAGAAAGGGTGATTGGTGTGTTTAGGGTGCCTCTGCTACAAGACTTCTCCAGATTTAGGAGAGCAACAAAGATTGTGGCCAATCCCTCCCACCCCGGAAATTGACTATTCAGAATTATTTCCTCTGGCAGAAGGTTGAGGTCTAACAAGACCAAGACCTTTCACCACAAGAACAATTTCTTTTCTTCAGCAGTAGGCCTCAAGAACATGCCACATTTCAGGCTTCAAACATAAAGATATGAAACTGTAATTTTTTTTGAAGAATCAACAACAAGTGGGACACAATCATGAAGTGTAACGAAATTTATTGGATATTTCAAACTTTTTTAATAAAATAAAAAACTGACAAATTGGGCGTGTAAAATTATTCAGCCCACCCAGATTGATCATGGGCCTCTTGGCTGCATCTCTGATCAGTCTTCTCCTTGTATGAGCTGAAAGTTTAGAGGGACGGCCGGGTCTTGTTAGATGTGCAGTGGTCTGATACTCCTTCCTTTTCAATATTATCGCTTGCACAGTGCTCCTTGGGATGTTTAAAGCTTGGGAAATCTTTCTGTATGCAAATCCAGCTTTAAACTTCTCCACAACAGTATCTCGGACCTGCTTGGTGTGTTCCTTGTTCTTCATGATGCTCTCTGTGCTTTCAACGGACCTCTGAGACTATCACAGAGCAGGTGCATTTATACGGAGACTTGATTACACACAGGTGGATTCTATTTATCATCAGTAGTCATTTAGGTCAACATTGGATCATTCAGAGATCCTCACTGAACTTCTGGAGTGAGTTTGCTGCACTGAAAGTAAAGGGGCTGAATAATTTTGCTCGCCCAATTTGTCAGTTTTTTATTTGTTAAAAACGTTTGAAATATCCAATAAATTTCGTTCCACTTCATGATTGTGTCCCACTTGTTGTTGCTTCTTCACAAAAAAATACAGTTTTATATCTTTATGTTTGAAACCTGAAATGTGGCAAAAGGTCGAAATGTTCAAGGGAGCCGAATACTTTCGCAAGGCACTGTATATATAGGCCACTATCATGTCTTCCTATCACCTTCACACTAGCATTCAGACCCGTGTGCCCAAATCTCAGTTTTCTCCACAATTCTTCCCCTCTCTAACACCCCATGCTCCCATCCGTTCCTCTACCTCCTAGTTCACTCCATAGTGACTCCTCTTCTTACATGCATCCCACTGCATTTCCAATCTCCAAAGCCCTGCTGCCCCTTATTAACCACCTGTTGTCCGATTTGCACATCTAGCCCCACTCTCAATGTCCCTGTATTCACCGGTCATGTTTACAACACATCAGCCACTAAAAACACCTTCTCAGCGCGTAATTCCAAACTTTGCCACCATATCTGGAAATAATAAAGTGATGTCACCGCAACATTTTTGAAAGTACAAACTGTTCGTTTTGAATCAAGTCAATCTTTGAATATAAACATCAGGGCCCGTATTCATAAAAATCTTAATGCAAAGAGTAGCTCCTAGTAAGAAAATTCTAAGAAAATTCTTAGAAATGTGGGTGTTTACTCTTAAAATTAAATAAAAATCCTAGTAAAGAAAAAAGAAATTCAGAAAAGAAGTCCTAAGATCAAAATTGGTAGGAGTACAGACGAGGACTTAAGAGTTTCTTCAGTAGAGGAGAAAAAGGCGGAATTACGAAGAGGGAGAAGAAATGTGTTGCAGACAATGGATGACAGTGAGTCAATAAGACGCTATGGATTAGATTGTGCAGGGATGTTTGTGACCAATCTTATTAGAGACACGCTAACATCTCTGACACAGCCAGAAATGCCATAGTGCCAGAAATAAAGTAATCACTACATTAAGATATTTGGCAACTGGGAAAATGCAACAATGTAGCAGTGATGATTTGGGTCTGTCACAATATTCTGTAAGCAGAGTGATCACACAAACAATTACAGCACTTTCAGAACCTTTTACTGTGTTGCAGTTAATTTCCTTTCCACTGGACATTCCCACCTTGCAGGCACAAAAAACTGCTTTTATGAATATAGCAGCCTTCCCTGGTGTTGTTGGAGTAATTGATGGAACCCACATCCGAATTATTCAACGTGATCTTTCAGAAATCCGTGATACTACCATGGACACTTAACTTCAAACTCTGTGGCAGTTTCACGGAATGGCAGAAAATTCTGTGAAACTGCCACTGATCCTTAACTTGTAAATTCGTGGCAGTTTCACAGAATACTTAAAATCGGTCTGTTTTTTCCTTCTTGGACAACCAACCAATCACAGTCTTCAAAAGATTGTCTCATACATAGCAATGGGGTCAGCCCCGGCTCCTCACTAAGATGAGAGTTTTTGTCTTTTCCTTGCTCAGAGTTGCTCTTAGATCGGTCTGGAATCGCTCTTAAGCTAAGACTCCTACGTAGATGTTTTTAAGCTAAATTAGGAGTTTTCTAAGAGGATTCTTAGAAGCTTTATGAATACGGGCCCAGAAAGTCAATCGAACGCTTCCCCTGAATTTAGCTGTGAAAATGCTGCAATGTCACTGTATTACTTTCAGTGGCCAAGTTGGGATTTACCGACTGAGATGTTTTTAGTGACTGTCATGTCGGAAACATGTTCCACAATGATTTTGAGCTGTTTAGGGGTCTGGAATGCTCCTTTAATCTTCAGTGTACATATTAGTTCATAACATGTGTTCCTTACAGTTGTCTAATAAGTGTTGGTGTTTTCCCCATGTCTTTCAATAGAATTAGAATGAAACAAAATGTAATCTCACATTACTTTTTCACTTCAATTATCTTTACAATTATTTACATTGGGTTGTGAAAAAGATGCGTGATTTAAACTGATATGTAATGTATTCCAGACTGTATTTTCCCCAAATGTATACAGTGTCAAAGTGGCATAGTAAGCTAATTCGCTGCCTGCATGAAAGCTATGTCATGATAGTAAGTGTTTTTAGCCTGACCATGTCTTCTCCAAATTTGGGGGGGAAAATAAAATAAAAAATCTGCAAAAAGTAAACAAAAAAAGTGCCAAAAGTCAAAATATGTAGGGTTTCCTCAGGCTGCCACTCAAGATTTGATAGAAACATGTTCTTTACAAGGAAGGAAACATTACTATTGTTTTCCAGTCACTTATAGATTAAACGTTTAGAAAAGAGTACTGTATTGCTTACTGCAATATCGCCTTTATGTGGTGTAAGTATGTATTCCTACGGTCTGTGCTGGCGGGTCAATGTGGGCTGGTGTAGCTACAGTACAGTGCCATGGCTGAATTTGTTCCCCAGTCCGCCCCTGCTATCTCATGAAAAGTGTAAATGTTGTGAGGGTTGCTATGCAGATAATCCTTTGACAAACTTAAACTACAATAAGATCAATTTTCATCATATTTGTTTTGATTGTTCTTTTGAAATTACTGTTTTTTTATGATTTGCTTCATGTCTCATTTGGAATTTCATACTTTGTTGTTTTTCGGGCTGTTGCTGTTATTTCTGTTCTGTTTGTGGTCTCAACGGTGGAACAAAAATCAAGAATGCAACTAAAGTCAGGGCATGTGCCGTAGTCGGTGGAGCGAAGGAGGTTAATGTACATTATTTGCAAGGGAGCAGCGTTCTGAGACCTGACAACACAAGGTCACCATATTTGTATGATGGCAATGGAGGCAAAGCCCAACAGTAATGCTAGACTTTATAGAACATAAACATATGGGCATCGCAGCATATACAAGTCCATGAAAGTTGACCTTTTTCTCTTCAAATTGAGTGTGTGTGTATGGAATGTGTGTGTGTGTAGCCATGCATGCGGCTGTGTGCTAATGTTTTACCCGGTATAATTCAGGACTGGGTGTGTACAGGGCGGGAACACTATGGTTTCTAAGCTCTAGCAGAGGCGACAGCTAGGCCCTAACCAACAGAATAATCATCAGAGCCCAGTAGGAGAAAGAATGGAAGACTTGTTATAGGTTTCCCAACAGAATGTTGTGTCCACATGGGCATACAGTTACTCTTACCAACAACAACCCTGCCAAGAGAGAAAGTAGAACATAAATAAAGGATGCACGCAGCAGATGAGTTCATTTATGCATGGGGATGTTGACTGTGTCTTGGACGGTTCAGCATATCTCCACAGTGATTAAAGCAGATTACCACAAAATCACACATTTGTTTTTTGGGACCCTGGAAATCTGTCTGGGTTTTCCTCGGTTAGATATAAGATCTACCTTTCATCAAAAGCAAAAAATGCAGATATAGTGCTACACGGGGTGTGAGTTCGTTATCTTGGTGCTCTTTGGATGTTCGGGATGTTTCAGTCAAAATAGAAAAAATATATTCCAAGGCACTCAGTAGTATTTGAAAGTATAAAAAGCCTTTATTTCTTCACGGCTTAAAAGAAGTGACAAGTTTGCACCTACGCGTTGCGGCTACAAGCCTTCATCAGGGTTTCTGAAGATCTACCTTTATTTGGATCTATGTTAGGCTTTCATGTGTTATCTTGTTTGGTTGTGTTTATTCATCCTATTACTGTTAATGTAATGAATAGAGGTGCTTAGGGGTTCAGAGTGTCAGATGGGGCTTTAGGCATTTTAATGTCAGATGTAGTCTGTTCCTATTGTCTCTTCTGTCCCAACATGCTGTGGGATGACGGTAACCCTGGATGGGTGGGATGATAGTAACCCTGGAGGGGTGGGATGAATGTAAGGGGTGGGATGACAGTAACCCTGGAGGGGTGGAAGGAAGGTAAGAGGTGGGATGACAGTAACCCTGGAGGGGTCGGATGAAGGTAAGAGGTGGGATGACAGTAACCCTGGAAGGGTGGGATGAAGGTAAGAGGTGGGATGACAGTAACCCTGGATGGGTGGGATGAAGGTAAGAGGTGGGATGATAGTAACCCTGGAGGGGTGAGATGAAGGTAAGAGGTGGAATGATAGTAACCCTGGATGGGTGGGATGAAGGTAAGGGATGGGATGATAGTAACCCTGGAGGGAAGGGATGAAGGTAAGAGGTGGGATGATAGTAACCCTGGA
>JACXGM010005493.1:0-12219 GCA_016801145.1 Umbra pygmaea | reverse complement strand
AAGGTTTCCTGAGCCTTTAATCTCTCTGTCTGATTCACAACCACAATCATGGAGAAGACTGCTGACTTTAGAGTTGGCCAGAAGACACTCATTGACACCCTCCATGAGGAGGGTAAGACACAGAAGGTCATTACTGAAAGGGCTGGCTGTTCACAGACTGCTGTATCAAAGCATATTCATGGTAAGTTGACTGGAAGAGAAACGTTTTGTAGGAAAATGTGATCAAGAATCAGGGATGTCCGCAGCCTTGAGATGATTGTCAGGCAAAGCTTATTCATGAACTGGTGGAGCTTCACATGAAGTGGTCTGAGGCTGGAGTCATTGCATGAAGAGCCACCACGTACAGACATGTCCAGGAAATGGGTTACAAGTGTTGCATTCCTAGTGTCAAGCTATTCCTGATCCAGAGACAATCCCAGAAGCGTCATATCTGCGCTAGGGAGAAAAAGAACTATACCGTTGCTCAGTGGTCCAAAGTCCTCTTTTCAGAAGAAAGTACATTTTACATTTCATTTGGAAATCAAGGTCCCTGAGTCTGGAAGAAGAGTGAAGAGGCACAGAATCCAAGTTGCTTGAAGTCTAGTGTGAAGTTTCCACAGTCTGTGATGCTTTGCAGTGCCATTTCATCTGCTAGTGTTGGTCCACTGTGTTTTGTCAATGCAACCATCTACCAGGAGATTTTAAAGCACTTCATGCTTCCATCAGTTGAAAAGCCTTATGAAGATGCTGATTCCCTTTTCCAGCAGGAATTGGCACCTGCCCAAGTTGCCAAAACGACTGGTAACTGGTTTGCTGACCATGGTATTACTATTCTTGATTGGCCAGCCAACTCGCCTGACCTGAACACCATAGAAAATCTATGGGCTATTTTCAAGAGGAAAATGAGAGACACTAGACCCAACAATACAGATGAGCTGAAGGCCGCTATCAAAGAATATTGGGCTTCTGTAACACCCCAGCAGTGCCACAGGCTGATTGCCTCCCTGCCACGCCACATTCATGCAGTTATTCGTGCAAAAGGAGCCCCGACCAAGTATTCAGTGCATGAATAAGTTTCAGAAGGTATTATAAATGATTTTTTCTAATATTTTGAGGTACTGGATTTTTTTCGTGTAAGCCATAATCATCAAGATTGAAACAAAAAAAAGGCTTTATGTGTAATGAATCAATGATGACAGTAACCCTGGAGGGGTGGGATGAAGGTAAGAGGTGGTATGAAAGTAACTTGGATGGGTAGGATGAGGAGAAACCCTAGAAGGTGTAACAGGGAGACCCTGAGGGGCTTCACATTTCTCTCAGTCAGAGAAGGGGGTGGCTGAAGAAACCATGAACCTAGGCAGCCTGCTAGTGATTCATCCCTGTGCGCTCCATCATCCCTCCTGCGCTCTGAGCGCAATCATCCACATCCTGCCCCCATCTCAGTGCTCTGGGCATACACACATACACACACACACACATACCTACACATACACACACACACACACACATACCTACACACACACACACACACACACACACACACACACACACACACACACACACACACACACACACACACACACACACACACACACACACACACACACACCCACACACACACACACACACACACACACACACACACACACACACACACACACACACACACACACACACACACACACACACACACACACACACACACACATAAACCTTTTCACACTCACACACACACACACATTCATACACGCTCTGCAGCAGTATTCCTGAACTGGCCCATTCGTTGTGCTCACAGCCCAATGCCAAGCCAGCTGTCTAGTAAATTGAAGCACAGTGCAGATGTGTGTTTGTATGAGAAAGACAGAGTATCAGCTAAATACTTTTAGGGTTTTATCTGTTACTAAGAAAAGCAAGAAATAGGTCACATTTGATATTGAATGTGTGTTTGATTGTACAAGCGTTTGTGTGCCGTACATGTGCGCGTGTGTGTGTGTGCGTGTGTATGTGTGCGTGTGCTGTCTGGAATAGCTCTGAATGTAAACAGACCCAGAAAGTCAGCGGTGGCTTGTTTGTCCAGCACACAGCTTGTTTTGACTCAGCGGTTCCCCGCCGTTCTCCACGTCGTCTCTTTTTAGATCCCAGCTGTGAATCCTGGCCATGTACAGTAGCATACAGGTGATCAATTTAGACTTTTTACACAAAACACACATTTGTACACACAACACAAGTCAGTTGTTTTAACAGTGGGAACCTCTGTTCCGTGGGGCATGTTTTTTATTTATTTGAGCCACTTGATGTCAAAAATGGAGAACTGGGTGAGCCCACAGCAGACTCATGTATCAGGAGCTGTGGTCACAGTGCTATCTAAAGCTAACTGTATGATGGATGACACTGGTACAATGCACATCACTGCTCTGGACAACATCTGGTTTTAATGTTTCCAAACCCCCATGTAGGGATGGAGGTTTTGGGCTTGAAATACGCTTTGCAGCCTTCTAACACCCCCACCCGTTCTCTTTAGTAGCACCAGCCCTGATAATCGGCTTGCCACCAAGCTTGTCTATTGTGTATCAGACAGTTATATTTATTAAGATTAGGCTCATTGTGGACAGCGAAACAATGTGATGGCAGAATAGAGTATGTTTGTGCTTATTGAGTTCTGTGGCGTGTGGCCTTCTCTGTATTATCTAGTTGGCTTAGCTACAGTAAGCTAAGCGCAGCCCTCCGGCCCAACAGCTGGTAGTTTCGCATGCTACAACCTCATCCACACTCATCTGTAATCAGTGACTCACCTGGAACCTCCCACTTCCTGTGACAGTTTCAGTGCCTTACAATTCTGTTAGAACAGAGAATAATGTAAATAAGAAAATGTTTTCGATTTACAGCTCTCTCGGTAGGTTTGTGACACATTTGATTGACTATAGCAATGTATGTTAGGAAAATGCTCACATGCACTTAGGTATCCAATGACACCCGTTTAATTGAGAAAGGTTACCAAAGGTATAGGCAATTCAGTCCACAGACACCAATTGACTATAGCGTGGTCACCAAACAAAGCTTTTAATGAATAAGTATCAGTTCTGAAAATATATTATAGAATGACGGCACAAACTCCTTTTATGTTTGTTTATCAATGACCTTTGTTGTTTGTTGACAAAGTGAGGTACAGTATGTAGTCGTTAACTGTTCAGTTCTGTGGAAAGCAGTTTGACTAACATGTCACGGCGGCATCCTGAAAGATAAGACGGTTGTCTAATTACAACAGTTCATTTCTTCTCCTCATCCATACATCACTATAAAAACATGTTTACCTCCACATCTATGGTATAATATGATATCCCTTTCACCTACTGTACCTAAATAAACTGCCCCTCTTGACAATGTCCCTTGTTTAATATTTGTACAGATTCTCTGTGTGATTTGTAGGGTTGGAATGAAATCACATTTTCTCTTTGTTAGTGGGGAACTTCCTTGCCAACAAGTAAAATAGTTCTGTTATAACCTGATCAATACTGCCGTTACACAGGTTCAGGAGTGCAAGGTTATATTTACTGGGCTATTTCTAGGTATTTAGCTAAAGGTTTTAGGACCAGATTTGATCCACAGTGATTCACATTACAAAAGAGTTTCTGCATTTGTGGGCACATGTTTGCGTGTGTTGTGCACACTGTGCTCCCTTAAAAAAAATAGGTGCATGACGCTTCTGTCTACTGAATCGCCGTGCCATGTCAAAAGAAATTTCTCTGCATAGGATGATGTATGTTATTCGATGCATATGATAAATAAACAACTTTGACTTTGACTGGTATGCTAAGAACAACTACTCATTTACTTCAATAACTAAGGGATCACATGACAGGGGATTCCATGGTCAGCTAAGCGATTAGAGCGAACAAACATTTAGTTTAGTGGCCCAGCGCTCTCGACCACTAGATACTCTATGTTAATGTTAAAAACATATGCCTAAAACATTAAACTGTAAAATAGTTTGTTCCCATTGAGGGTTAATGTGCTGTCTTGATATAGATCATCAGCAGTTAGATGCAAGTGTGTTTAATTTAGTTGATTTTGTTTCCCAGGGTACTTTGTGTTTGAATGTCAGCCTGCAGGGATATAATGACAAGCACAGACCACCCTGCTGCCACTTCACATTATTGTTGGAATTTCCCTAGTTTCACAAACAACTGTCAGTGTTTTTGTATTGGGTGTCAGTCATAGTTTAGCTACGTTCATTAAACATTTATTAGTCCAGATCATCAGTTAAGCTATTCAATAGCCAATTGGTAAACATAAGTTGGATAAACATGGATTTAAAAACTGCAAATTAGGTACGGGTATATTTGTTTGAAAATCCAACAATGCAATTTTTCCATTTAAGAATCAAAGTAACTATAGACTGCAGTTCTGCAAGCCACAATGAATCTACTAAAGGTCTTTGGAGCTGTAGCCTGTGGGTGGTGGCACAGTGTGGTCTGAAAGAGCCACTGCTGATTTGGTGGAATAACTGAGGCAGCCTGGTCTGGGAGCATGGCGAGCCTGCTGTCAGGTCCCTCCTCTCAGAGTCAGAGCTGACGGCGGCTTTGTAATCAGTCTCAGTTCGCCTGTCAAAACCACTGAACATCTCCCTCTCTCTGCCTCACTCTCCCTCTCCCTGCCTCGCTCTCTGACTCGTACTGTTTCCTACTTTCTTTACTTTTCCTGCTTTCTGCCAGGCTCTATTTCTTTTCCCTCTCGCTATGTCAGTAGCTGGGTTTTCAATTGGCGACAGATTTTTATGTGATTCCTCTCAACTTTGTATATAGGAATTATATTTATTTTCCCTACAGTGGGGTGCTGCTACCCAGGGCTTGCTCAAGGCTTCTGTTGGCCTCAAGTCTGCCTGGTCAATTAATACAAATTTAGATAGCTGGCTAGTCTAACTACCACTTAGAAAATCTAAATTGCTCATTGACAGCTAATGGAGTGACTGACATAAAAAGAACAACTACTAATTCACATCCACATTTAGAAATTAGGTTGAGACATGCCTGTGATTGGTGCCTTGACCGTGCCTCTATCTAACGAGTCCTGAGAAGTTCTGTTCTCATTCTGGTGTCATTTTGGTGAAATATCAGGGTAGGAAAGCACTAAAGGTGTAAATGTACCTAGGGGGTGGCCATTGGAGTGTCTGTGAACAGTGATATCTGGTCATGTTTAATCAGTGTGTTGTGCTAGGCTAGGGTGAGGGGCTCTGTCAAATACATAGGGAATACAAGTTTTATAAGAAGTGGTTTGTATTGTGAAAACTCTTACTGCAGTCTTTTGGCTGTCTGGCAGGCCTATGTTCTGCTGTGCTGGGGCAATCTAGACATCTAGAAATACCACCCGGGCCCCACTGGATGATGTTTGGCTAAGCCAGCTGGGCACAGTATTATATGGTACAGTAGTATTGAGTCATTCTTTTCCTGATTTATTTGGTTGTAATGGTTAAGCTTTGTGATGTTTCTTTGGGAGGGATCCAATAGACATGGTTTCAAACTATTGTTATGTGAACTACTAGATAATTCCAATATTACTGTTAATTATGGAACCTTTTTACTAAGTTTGAAGTAATGCTGTAAAGGCTATTCAAGGCACAGCACGAGCCAGTCCACGTGACTAAGTTGAATTCCTACCCTCGGAATGTATCCTGCTGCGCAAGGACACCGTAGTTTAAAGTTCGAACATATACTTTTCCTTTATTATAGCCACTCAGAATGCTTTTCCTCAATACCTACTTTGAGTTGGAGGCAGCTAGTTGGTGTTTTGAGCCACCGTCTTCAATCTGTATTTTCAGTAGAACATTTCACTATAATTTATTGGGCAAAAGCTGCCAAGTAATAACTTGAAAGGAAAGCAAATTCCTCACATTTTTCCCGTCATATTTTCAAATGACTTTGCCAAATGCACAAACCTCCAATCAGCACAAAGCCTGAGTCCATTGAAACCCTTCACTGAGCATGCTCAGAGGTCAGATCTTCTGACAACTGTATTTCATGAATATCAAGAGTTCATTGACAATCAATGGAGATTGGAGAAGCACCATAGAAAACATTACATTAACATGATAAAAAATCGGGTGATACGATACTGTCGGAAATGACCAGATGCCTAGTATTGGTTTAATCTTGTCAGGTTTTCTACAGTGACACAGCCAGTTAATTTTACCCGGTTGTCTCACTCACATCCAGTCTGCCTGAGGGCAGGAGGCGATGCGTAAGAGGCGCATCTGCACAGAAATCACTCAGCTCTTGCTCAACACAGCTGTAGCTGTGGGTGAACAGCCTGTGTTTAGATGTCCCAACCTGTACATATCATCATCATCACAAACACACAAACACTTGTGTGTATTGTGTGGGCGTATGTATTGCAACACCCCAAACATTCCTGCCAGAGCTTGTTAGACTTAAATAATTAATGCACGCAACACACACACAAACAATTGGCACATTAATTTCTCATATTTTTGTATTCTGGAAGTGTAAAATTATTTAATTATTTGTCACTGGGCGCCAATGGTTATATTAACTATACAGGGTAAAATTAATCAGTAGTCTTTTACACGCTAAAAATATTTGTATAGAAAATGTTTCACATCAAATTAATGTATAAAATGTCATAATAAGCATTTTTAAATATTATTGAGACAATCGTATTGTCAAGGTTGTGGTTAATTTGATTTATGTTACAATCAGTTTGGTAAATATGTTACTGACATTGTCATTCCAATATGCTTCAATGCAAAAAGTGGATTTGTAATTGCTTTACTTTACGAATAGCTTTACTTTCTGAGTTGACTGGATTTTTTATAGAATTGACCCCAACACTGATTTGTGTTGACATATTTTAAGCAGTTCAATCACCATGATGAAATGAAGTTTATCTTCTTTCCACAAAAAAGGAGGTCTGGAGAATTGTGTATACAACAGGCAGTTATCGTGGGAGCTTTTTTTTAACAAGTTTCACTCCTACAACAGTAAAAAGCTGTGGTAGTTGGTCACAACTCAGCTCCTGACTGGAACACAATTGAACATCAGGAGTCTATTCCCTGGTTTAAAAATACACAGCCAGCCTGCTCAGTTGATGGAGGTTGATTTAGAAGGTAATGTGTTCTTGTGCCCTGGATGTTGTCAATGCTCTGTTAGAATATAGGACATTCAGAGTTGCGCTTCAGCTGAGTGGTGGCTTTTGGCAGTGAGTGAGGTCTGGTGTGTTGGTGTGGACCGAGGTCAGACCTTAGATGTTGTCCCACCACTCCTCATTGAACCTAACTGACCCCAAAACAGTGCTTAAAGACAGCCAACAGCAGTGTAGCCAGCAGCTGCCATCTCCATCCTAATTTGAGCAGACCAGTGCAGGACATTAGGAGTCAGGATTCGGATGTTCTTTCCTACAGTTCATTCACCCTCTCAGGTCATTTCTCCCTTCTGTGATAATATTTTCACACCATGTTGTAGGCTAGCATCTTGGTGGCCTTGAGGAAATGCCTGGTAGGGGCTGTGCATATGCTAGCAATAAAGAACCCACAACATGGCGGCAAGTGCATTTTGCCAGTCTTTGAACTCCTATTTGATTTGGAGAGGAGAGTTTCAGAAGTGTATTTTTGTATTCCTTGCTCAGTGTTCTGTGCCAGTCAATCCATTTTCCTGATCCATTTTCACAAGGCTTTATTATCCCTTACAAAGCCAAAATACCACAAGGAAAATGGGTCGAAGAGAAGTTCAAACAACCATTCAAGTTTTATGTTCAACCGAATAAGAAATGACTTCTAAAACCCTGCTCTCTGTGTGATATTCATTATAAAAAATATATGTGAAAAAAATAGTAAAAAGTACTGGCAACAAACTACCAGTACTTTTTCTGTTATTGTTACGGACCTTTCCTTCAAGATAATAACAGAAAGCCCTTATAAATACAGTAGATTTCCATTAGAAAGTAATATTAGCTCTGTTTGTTGAAAAGCTTAAACTGACATTTACTGTGTTTATAAATTATTTTCTGTTATTGCCTTGAAAGAAATGTCTGTAAAATAATAGAAAAAGTACTGGTAATTTGTTGCCAGTATTTTTTACTGTTTCTTTACGAATTTGTTTTTCTACAGTGTTTGTACTGAATTTATGCAGATTTTCAAAAGCAACCCTAGATTTACTTTTAACTGATTAAAAAGTAAAAATATTGAATGTTTTTTGGGAGTGCATGTTATTTGTCAATGAGTGTCTTGCACTCAATTTGACATTACCTAGCTGGATCTATAACGTTTTCCCCCCTTCATATTTTATCTAATCCATTCCAGGTTTTTGTTATGCTCTGGAATGGATTAAACAAAAAAAAGTTTTTGTTCCCGCTTTTTTGTTATCACATGGTTTATTTATGCAATCCCCTTTGTTCTCTACATATCAGATGCACCCTCTTTGTAATTAGTTCCCAATTTAAGTTCTCCTTAGTATTAGTTCTAGAGCTGGTCATTGTGAATTGTTATGTTGCCTTCTGTCTTATGGTATGAGTCTCTATGTTCCTGATTCCTGTGAATATGTTCACCAATAGAAACCAATGTTACATTTAGTAGGCCTTATTTAGAATATGTATTAGTCCTGATCATTCCTCGTTCTGTTTTTTATTTTTTGTACTTCTCAGTTAGGTGTTTAATCAGTTGGGTTATCTATACTTGTTTGTCTCCTTCGGGATAGTTTTATTTTTATCACCTGTTTTTCTCCTACGGGATGGTTTCAGTTCAAAATAAAGTCCTTTTCATTTGTACTACCTGGCTCCCTGCCTGATCCCATTGTACAAGCGTGAAAGGATCAACAGTGTATTTCAAAGCAGTTACTGCCTGGTTTTTAACAGTAATTTCCCTGCTAATATTTACTTTGCCAGCAGCATAGAGCCCTGTATTGCCCTGCTAGGTTGCATCTAAAGCTAAGCAGGGTCGGGCTTGGCTAGCCCCTGGATGGGAGACCAGTGCTGCTGGAAGTGGTGTTGGGGGGCCAGTAGGGGGCACTCTTCCCTCTAGTCTAAAGATCAATCCCAATGCCCCAGGGCAGTGATGGGAACTTCTGCCCTGCGTAGGGTGCCGTCTTTCGGATGGGACATTAAATGGGTGTCCTGACTCTCTGTGGTCATTAAAAATCCCATGGCACTTATTGTAAGAGTAGGGATGTTAACCCCGGTGTCATGGCCAAATTCCCAACCAGGCCTCACCTCAATCATGCTTTCTGGCGCAAAATGGCTGCTGTGCATCAGCCAGGGGGTGCTACACATTGGTGGTGGATGAGGTGGGCTTTCCCCCTAACTGTATAAATCGCTTTGGGTTCTTGAAAAGTGCTATGGAAGCTGAACAAATTATTATTATTATTATAATTATTATTATTACTTACTTGTTGTGTACAGTAATATTACTGCTAGTATTTACTGCTTTTGTGTGGACTTGTAATATCACTCATGCATTGTAAAAAATTGTTCCATTAAAAAAACAGTAAAAAGTACTGGTAACAAATATACCCATATATATTCTATTCTTTTATCTACATTTCCTTCAAGACAATAACAGAAAATACTTTAGAAACACAGTAAATGTCCATTTACACACAGAGCTGATATTCATTTGTAACGGACATCTACTGTATTATAAAGAATTTTCGGTTATTGATTATGTCCTTACAATAATTGAAAAGGTACTGGCAAAAAACTACCAGGACATTTTACAGTACTTTTTACCAGTTCAGTACAGTATTTTCTGCCTTGTTAGTTGCAGTAATATCATTGCTAGTATTTTCCGCCTTGTTGTGTGCAGTAATATCACTACAAGTATTTACTGCCTTGTTGTGTGCAGTAATATCACTTCTAGTATGTACCGCCTTGTTGCCTGCAGTGAATTATTATGCTCTAGTTGCCACTTGAAGACTGAAAGCAGGGTTGTAACTAAGAAGTCTTTGATGTGTGATGATTGAGAGATATGAACTCTCTTGGTAGGAATGAAGATACCAATTTTTGCCTCAGTCAGCAGATACAGTCTTGTTGAGTTATTGTAATAAGTAAGCATTTTCCTAACAGGACTGATCTGATCTGACTGCCCAATTAAACCAAACAGCCAATGGAAACAATTTCTCAGGTTTGTGTGAATGGCCAAATTATGCCAGAGCAAATCCTGGTTGTACATGTGAGAATGTGTTTCATTTCCATTGAGCCAGGGTGGTGCTCTTGTGTTCTCTTTGCTCCACTGTAATTTACATTTCATATGGACATTTTTGTGGACGGTGGCAAGGGATGTGGCACTCTCTCCAGTGGTGGTCTCCGCTTACAGTAGAACCATAAATCTATCTTTTGTTTATTCTCTTCACTAAAAAGAAACATACAAACTGAATACAAGCAGTGTTTTGTTGAATTAATAACTAATCCAATGTGTAGAAGTCTAACTACACAATATGTCTTAACTTTCTGAAACATTGTGTGATTAAATTATTGTCCATTAGGCTTTCTAAATATATCTGGTCTCTGTATGATTATGAATGCGTTAGTACAGTAAACTGCTATAATCTGATAGAATGTGCTATCATAAATGCTAGTTTTGATTATGATATTCAGCATGGCAGGGCTTTTCCTATTACACACCTTAGAGATTATATTGCTTCCATACAGCCACAAACATAGTTAAGCATGGTGATTTTAATTGCTCCAAATTGTCAATGTATGATAAAATAAACGTGTTTGAATTCAGCTGTGATTCAAAATGGTGTACCTTGTGTGGGTGATGTTTCAAAGGACTGAAGTGTTTTGCTTTTAGATTTGTTTGTACATAGTGCCTCATCCATGGCTATATTCAAGACCCAGTTAAAGACATATCTATTTAACATGCATTTTGTATGATGTGATTATCTGTTTCTATGTGACTGTAATGTATGTCTGAATGTCTTGTAGTGTCTAATGTAAAGCGGCCTTGAGCTATGGAAAGGCGCTATATAAATAAAACTTCTTCTTCTTCTTCTTCTTCTTCTTCTTCTTCTTCTTCTTCTTCTTCTTTTTCTTCTTCTTCTTCTTCTTCTTCTTCTTCTTCTTCTTCTTCTTCTTCTTCTTCTTCTTCTTCTTCTTCTTCTTCTTCTTCTTCTTCTTCTTCTTCTTCTTCTTCTTCTCACTTCTTTAATCTATTTGTTTTTTAAACTGCGCTGCAGCCTCATTAAAGGAGACAGATTAAAGAAGTCAATGGAATTTTAAAGGATTACGTTCATCCCCTTGAGATCTAGCATTCAGAGCATGTAAACACTGCTGATAAAGCAATGTCCAAAAATATTTGGACAATGACAC
Organism: Umbra pygmaea; assembly: GCA_016801145.1. NCBI lineage: Eukaryota > Metazoa > Chordata > Actinopteri > Esociformes > Umbridae > Umbra > Umbra pygmaea. The sequence goes on along the minus strand of JACXGM010005493.1, from coordinate 924 downwards.
AATTGTCATGTTGGCTCTGTATACATCCTAAATGAATTGGAAAGGAAACAAGGAAGGTGTATTTAAGTGTAGACTTTCATCTTTATTTTAAGGGATTTGTCTACATAATTTTAAGAACAATTTTTTAAGGGCTCAAAAGTAATTGGACAAATTTTAATCATGAATTATATTGTGAATTTTAATAATTGTTTGCAAATCCTGAAGTCTGGAATGAATAAACATCTCCAGATGCTGGGTTTATTTCCTGGTGATGTTCTGCTATTTCTTTACTGAAACTGTCTCCACTTCCTGCTTGTTCTTCGCAGTATGCTTTGGGTCATAGTCCATCTTCATTGTGAAGCGCAATCCATGAGTTTTGCAAGATCATGAACAAAAATCATTCTTCTCCTTTTCTCAGCAGTCACATCATCAATAAATACAAGGGAACCCGTTCTTGGCAGCCATGCCATAACACTTACTCTACCATGCTTTGCAGTTGAGGTGGTATGTTTTAGATCATGAGCTGTTCTTTCCCTTCTCCATACTCGTTTCTTCCCATCATTCTGGTACAAGTTGATCGTTGTCTCATCTGTCCACAGGATGTTGTTAAAGAGCTGTACAGTTTTTATTAGATGTTTTTGGAAAACTCAAATATTTGAGTGAATAGTAACAGGTGAGAGTGTTGGTGTGAATAGTAACAGGTGAGAGTGTTGGTGTGATTAGTAACAGGTGAGAGTGTTGGTGTGAATAGTAACAGGTGAGAGTGTTGGTGTGAATAGTAACAGGTGAGAGTGTTGGTGTGAATAGTAAGAATGTTGGTGTGATTAGTAACAGGTGAGAGTGTTGGTGTGAATAGTAACAGGTGAGAGTGTTGGTGTGAATAGTAACAGGTGAGAGTGTTGGTGTGAATAGTAACAGGTGAGACAGTGTTGGTGTGAATAGTAA